>JAODAL010010950.1:0-102367 GCA_025379985.1 Phyllomedusa bahiana | reverse complement strand
GAAGCACCCAAAAAGTGTGGGAGGGAAAAAAGCTCCCACTACCACCCCGGGTTTTTCCTTCTAAAGACCGATAGGGTTTTTGGGGCTCCAAGACTGGGTTTGTTTGGGAAGTTTTTTTGTTTTTGGCCCTTTGCAGAGAACTGAAAAAATTTTCCCTATCTTCTGGAAGATTTCTGCTAAATAACCTTTTTTCTTTAACCCCTTTCCCTAACAATTTTACTTTCTTTTGCCCCTGCTGAAGAAACTTTTTTTTCTGTTTATCTGTGGACTTGGTTAAATAAAAACCATTTATTTGGAACTTTGGTTCTCTCTCTCTCTCTCTCTCATATAAAATATATATATTTTTTTTTAATAAAAAAAAAAAAACCCCAACAAAAACACACACACTAATTATAAGGGCCTTTTTCTAAAAATACCGCCCAACCTGTCCACGGGTGCGGGAAATTTTACTCCCTCCCAAACCCCTGATGGACAAGCTGCACCCCTAGGGGCATTGGGGTATTATTTCAAAAAGGGAAGGGGGTCAGTTTTCCTTTACCTTTTTTTAATTTTTTATACCCTTTTAAAAAAGAAAAAAATTTTTTTTAGAATTTTTTTAAAATTATCACCTTTTCAGTAAATGATATAAACTTGCGCAATATTGAATGCGGGGGGATATAACTACTTCTGCACCCCCTTTCAAAATGACAGCTATCACGCGGGGAATTCACCCTCCTTCAGGGTATTCAACACACTGATTTTTTGGTACTCCAACGGGGAAAATTTTGAAAATATGGGATCAATTAAGTATAATTTAGGAAAGTCACATGCAACAATAGATTATGTGTAACAGTTTCCAATACCGATAATCTTGATAATTTAATTCAAAATATATAAAAAGTATAAAATTCTATAGCTATGTATTATGGTTATAAATATTTCATTAACACTTACTTTCGATTTTTCTTCCAGAAAAAACCTTGATGCTTGAGCACAAGTGCAAAAAAATTTCCACCTTTTATTTCCAATTTTAGCCAGAAATCTGAAGCTTTACAGATAGTAATAGTCTTAGGTGGGAGATCAATACCCCTAAAACACAGTTGAGGGTATCAACTGCTATTCTCTTAACATAATGAAATATTTTTATTTAATATATAAAAAAAAGATTCGGGCAACTGGTCTTTATGAATTTAATTATGGGTCCAGCACTACCAATATCTATGAAGTCCAGTGGAGAATGATTATTTAAAACTAGCACCTCTCCCACTCACCAAATCTTTAAAATAAAACCACTGTAAGTTATTCATGTAAAATTCATACAGTGAAGGAAATAATTATTTGATCCCTTTCATTTTAGGGTTTTCCCAGTGACAAAGAAATTAACAGTCTTTAATTTTAAGGGGAGGGTATTTTTAAAAGGAATAGAATATTTAAAAAAAATCCCGAAAATCCCTTGTATAAAAAATTATAAAATGTATTTGTATTTTGCAGTAGAAATAAAGATTTTATCCCTTGCAAAACCTTAATAGCGCACAGCAGTCAGAATTTTTTTAAAGGGTGAGAGTTTGCCCAAATTTAGGGGGAATTTTGGTCCACTTCTCTTTGCAAGCTCTTAAATCATTAAATTTTAAGTTGTCACTTGGGAATCAGCATCAACTCCCCACAACGTTTTTTTATGGGACTAAAGTCTGGGATGGCTAGGGCCCCTCCCTGACTTTAATGGGGGTTCTTTTTGAGCCACTCCTTGTTTCCTTGTTTTATGTTTTGGGTATTGTCTTGCTGGAAGACCCAGCCATGACCCATTTTTAAAATGCCCGGCGGAGGAAAGGAGGTGTCATCAGATTTTACGGTACATGGCTCCATCCATTCTCCCACTGATGCGGTGAAGTAGTTCTGTGCCCTTAGCAGAGAATCATTCCCAAACATATTTCCACCTCCATGCTTGACAGTGGGGACGGTGTTCTATGGGTCATAGGCAGCACTTGTCTTCCTCCAAAAAGCTCAACTTTTGTCTCATCTGATCACAACACCTTCTCCCAATCACTCACAGAATCATTCAGGTGTTCATTGGCAAGCTTCAGACGGGCCTGCACATGTGCCTTTTTGAGCCGGGAGACCTTGCGGGCACTGCAGAATTTTTAACCATTACAGCGTAATGTGTTACCAATGGTTTTCTTGGGGACTGTGGTCCAGCTGCCTCAAGGTCATTAGCAAGTTCCCCTCGTGTAGTTTTAGGCTGATCTCTCACCTTCCTCATGATCAAGGATATCCCACGAGGTGAGATCTTGCATGGTGCCCCAGATTGATGACAGTCATTTTGTACTTCTTCCATTTTCTTACTATTGCACCAAGAGTTGTCTCCTTCTCACCCAGCATCTTACTTATGGTTTTGTAGCCCATTCCAGCTATATGTGCAGGTATATGATCTTGTTCCTGACATCCTTAAAAAGCTCTCTGGTCTTGGCCATGTTGTAAAGGTTAGAATCTGACTGATTAATTGAGTCTATGGACAGGAGCCTTTTATAAAGGTGACTATTTAAGACAGCTGTCTTTAATGCAAGTAACGAGTTGATTAAGAGTGTCTAACTGGTCTGTAGGAGTCAGAACTCTTATTGGTTGGAAGGGGATCAAATACTTATTTCTCTCAGCAAAATGCAAGTAAATGTATATAATTTATACAATGTGATTTTCTGGATTTTATTTTTGATATTCTATTTCTGAATGTTAAAATTAACCTACCGTTAAAAGTATATACTGTTCATGTTTTTGTTAGGGGGCAAACTTACAAAATCAGCAAAGGACCAAATAATGATTTCCTTCACTGTATGTTAGGTATCTGCCATAAGTGTGTAATGGGGAAAAAATCCCTTACTACCTTGGAGTTTGGACTGTACAACCAAATTTGGTTTTAAGAATCTGCAGATTTCTTTTGATTTTTCCTTTTTGTAGTGTTGTGGCTCTGAAAATTTTATATTTACAATGACATTTTTTTCTAAGATGAGTTGTACTTTAAAATGTGCTATTCTATAGTGCATATCACAAGGCATTATGGGAAAGGGGCTGAGACGCCCACAGCGCCCTCTGTTGGATGTAACAAATCCTCAATTTGCTTTTGACCCACCGATCTTGAGAAAGGGAAAAGGTTTTTAGCCACGCCAGTATCTCTCATCGCAACAACGCTGTTTCGGGATTTTTGTCCTCTTCATGCAGACAGAGCGATACAGCTGCTGTGTGGGAGGCATCGGGTACTCAGGAAGGAAGATCTCTCCTTAAGGGGGAGCCCCCGAACAAACGGCTTTTTAGATTTGTTTTGCCTTTTCGCCCTCTACTTAGCATCTACATATACAAGGCATTATGCGAAGGGGCTGAGACGCCCACCCCGCCCTCTGTTTGGGTGTAACAAATCCTCAATTTGCTTTTGACCCACCGAGCTTGAGAAAGCAAAAGGACTACTCGATGCCTCCCACACAGCCAGCCAGTATCGCTCTGCTCTGCACTGAAAGGACAATAAACCCGAAACAGCGTTGTCTGCAGATGAGAGATAAATGGGGTGGCTAAAAACCTTTTGCTTTCTCAAGACTCATGGGGCAAAAGCAAATTAAGAATTTGTTACATCCAACAGAGGGCGCTGTGGGCGTCTCCCCCTTTCCCATAATGCCCCGTGATATGCAGATGCCAAGTAGAGGCGAAAAGGCAAAAAAAAACTCTATAACCCGTTCGTTCGGTGCTCCCCCTAAGAAGAGTTTTTTTCCCTTCTATAGTGTTTTTTCCATTCTAAAACTAAAAAGAAAATTTTTTTTTTTCCCATTTTTTTGACTCTAGTTCATTGACTGTAGGTACACTGACCAGCAAGAATGCTTTAAGAATACTAAGCATTCCTATTCCTTGTAAAGTCCCCTTGGGAAAGTTTTGGGCCCCCTTAATTTTAAACCCCTTTTACCACATTTCGGGCTTCAAACAAAGATAAAAAAATTTAAAATTTTTTTTTTGTGAAAAAATCAAAAAAACAAGGGGGGACACAATTTGAAGTTTGAACAAAAATTTATTGGATATTTCCACTTTTGTAAAAAAAAAAAAAAAAAAAAAAACCTAAAAAAAAAGTGGGGGTGCAAAAATTATTGGGGGCCCCTTAATTAATACTTTGAAGGCCCCCCTTTTAGCTGGTTTTACAGTGCAAGTCCTTGGGGTATGTCTCTATCAGTTTTGAATGGGAAGAGACTAAAATTTTCTTGCCCCAAATTTTTCCTTGGAAAACAGTCGAGTTAGTGGGTTGGATGGAGGGGGCGTTTGTGAACAGCAGTTTTAGTCTTTTCCCCAGATTTCATTGGATTCAGGTTGGACTTTGACTTGGGCCTTCAAACACCTGAAATTTTGTTTATTTTGTAACCCCTTCCATTGTGTTTTGCTTTATGTTTTTTGATCATTTTTTCTTTTTGGGAAAATAAAATCTCTGTCCCGTCTCAGGGGCTTTTGAAGGGGCTTCAACGGTTTTCTTCCGAATGGTCCTGTTTTTTTGGTCCTTCATCTTTCCAATCAATTTTAACCATCTTCCCCTTTCCCTGCTGAAGAAAGCAGGGGCCAAACCATGAGCTGGGCCACCCATGTTTGAAGTGGGGAGGGTGTGTTCAGGGTGATGAGTGTGTTGCTTTTACGGCACAATTCGTTTTGCTTGTGGCCAAAAAAAATTTGTTTTTGGTTTTCATTTTGCCAGAGCACCTTTTCCAATGTTTGGTGTGTCTCCCAGGGGGGTTTTGGTAAAAACTTTAAAAAGAGGGGGGTTTTATGGTATCTTTTAAAAAAAAGGGTTTTTTTCTTGCCCCTCTTTCCCTAAAGGCCAGATTTGTGCAGTGTAGGGGCGGGTTTGTTTTTTTTTGGACGACTCCCACCTAGTGTAGATCTCGCAGTTCACCAGAGTGATCATGGGCCTCTTGGCTGCATCCTTTATCAGTTTCTCCTTGGGTTTTGGGTGAAAGTTTAGAGGGGGCGGGGGTCTTGGTTGATTTGCATGGTTGGCTTCCCCAAATTTCAATATGATCCTTGACGTGTCCCGGGTGTTCAAAGTTTGGGAAATTTTTTGTTCCAAATCCAGCTTTAAAAATTTTTTCCAAAAACAGTATCCGGACCTGCCTGGTGTGATCCTTTGGTTTTTTGTTGCTCCTGAACCTGAGGGACTATCAAAAGCAGGTGCATTTATACGGAGCCCCTTGTTTTACCCCCCCGGGGGGTGGAAAAAATATTTTTCATCATCAGTTTTTTTAGGCCCCCAACCCCATTGGATCATTTCAGAGATCCTCACAGAATTTCTGGAGGGGGAGTTTGTGCACAAAAGTAAAGGGCCCCCAAAAATTTAAATTCGCACCCCCCAAAACTTTTCAGGTTTTTTTTTTTTTTAAAAAAAAAAAAAAAAAAAATTTTATTAAAAATTTCTTTCCCCACTTCCCCCAATTGTTTTTCCATTTTGTTTTTTGTTTTTTTCCCACCAAAAAAAAATGAAATTTTTTTTTATATCTTTATGTTTGAACCCCTAAAAAATGTGGCAAAAGGTTAAAAAAATTTTTTTCAAAGGGGGGGCCAAAAAATACTTTCGAAAAGGGGCATGTATAGCTATAAAAAATATTGAGAATTAAAAATTTCCCCGACTAAAAAAATAAGTAAAGCTTAAGGGTTTTCTCACCATGCTATTTCATTGAGTCACAAGTAATTTTACACCCTTCGGTCTTGTCAGCTTGTGGGTCATTCTATAGCAGGGGGGGACTAGTTTTTTTAGCTTCTCTGGGGGGATAGTTGAGCCTTTTTACCCCCCGGCAAGTGCCAGAAGAGCTAATTTTCTTCAATAAAAAAAAAAAAAGTAATGTGCGTGGGGGGATGAAAACAATTGCTTATTTGTAAATCGAAGCTGATCTTGATAGAGATAATTTTTTTTTTTGCTCTTTGTTTAAAGGTAGTGAGTTCCAATCGAACCATGGTGGCTTCACTATTTCTCCTAATCAATAAAAAAAAGTTATGGTTAAAAGGAAAAACCATAAAAAAACTGTGTTTCCCCACCTCAGAACAAAAAAAAATTTCCTTATCTCATGAATAAAGTAAAATCAATATACGAATGTATTTAGGAAAAGTCTTCAATTACCTGTCCCTACGTATTGAAAGCTAATCTTTGTAGTGAAAAAACCCCTTTAATTTAAAAAGAATAAAGGTCTTCACCTCCTGCTCAATAGTGCACCATAAAAAAATAGGCATTTGCCATTGCTAGAAGGAAAACAGCTCTTTGTCAACATTTTATTTTTAAGTAAAAATATACAGAGGATTTGCCCCTTTCCCAATATCCCTAAACAATAAATACATGTTGTGTAATCCAAAACAATGGCAATGTAACCACAGTTTAGTCCGCAAAAAACAAGCTCTTATATGACCACATTAACCAACAGCTAAAAAATCATCAGATGCAGCAAGATAAAAATAAATTTGCTCTCATTAATGCCTTCTTGGCCACTTTACATAAATTATTATCATGGTCTCTGTGCTAGAAGCCTTTTAATTTATGTGCTGTCCTAGATGGCACTGTGCATTCCTACACACAGAACTGTCTGCAGGATCAGGCTGCCACACTAAAAACCTGATCTGCATTGTGACAGAGACTTGAATCATTTAAAGCAGTTGTCTAGTTTATCTAAAAATTTAAATACACTACTGGGGCAAATAAAATAGAGAACATATCCTAAAAACTCACCTTCCTCCTCAACTCCTTTCCAGTGCTGGCTCTCTCTGGTTTTCTATTTACTTTCTTTTCTCTTCTGAAAGGGATGTCACCGCTGCAACCGTGGATTGCCTGCAGCTGTCAATTGCCATTCCCTTACAACACAGAAGAGTGGGGAGAGCCAGCCCTGGAACAGAGATGAGGAGCAAGT
This sequence comes from Phyllomedusa bahiana, assembly GCA_025379985.1. Lineage (NCBI taxonomy): Eukaryota > Metazoa > Chordata > Amphibia > Anura > Hylidae > Phyllomedusa > Phyllomedusa bahiana. Next base: position 95,483 of record JAODAL010010950.1, on the reverse strand, counting down.
TAAGTATAGTTTTTTATTTTATTGTGCACCAGTATTATTTAAATTTTAAATAAAGCTGACAACCACTTTAAATAACCATAGACTCAAGGTTCAGTTATGGAACCCTGAGTAACAACCTCACAGGAATTCACTTTTCCTGAGCAAAGAGGGGTTAAAAGCATGAAGAGAAAACAAAATCTGCATCTTCTGAATGTATTTGTTTATATAGATCACTGATAACAGTGAACTTATTGGTTGGAGCAATTAGACCCCTGTTATATAGGATCCGTAAAAGAAAAAAAGCCAATTTTTAGACATTCTGCAGGAAGACTTTGTGCCACCCCACACAAATATCTGCAGTCACCAATTTTGGGGCTGGAAAAAACTTCTCTATAAATGTAGCATCTGTACATTGATTATAATAATATAATTGAAATATATATATAAAGCTAAAGTATAGCTGTTATTTGGTGCTATAATGACATCATAAATCATTGTAGACATATTTAATATCAATATGAGCAGAGTTAAAGGATTACATTTTAGAGATAACATTGCTTATTGAACAAACTACCCTTATACAACATACAAAAAAATTTAAAAACTTAAGATGATGCAGTCTAGATGTGTAGAACTGTAATCTTAAACAATTAATGAGCACCACAGTAAATATAACCAGCTGTTTGATCTGATGTTGATGAGCTTCAGTTTTGTAGAACTGGAGATTTTTATTAATTTTACTGTATTTTTTTAAATACCTGAATACCATGTTGGCAAACACTTGTTATAATGTGAAAGTCACTGGCAGTACACAGAGGGCATGCCTGTTCTGTCTCCCACAGAAAGTGAAATGCACAGCCATCGCAAGTTCCTTCTGAGCAATTACTGCAAAAAGAAAACATTAAGACTCATTAAGTTTATTTAATACTGATTAAGAAGAGAAGCCGTGCCAGAGCAGGGTCATTAGATGCTGCTCTGGCACCAACAATGGCAAAGGGGCGGCCCACACAGCTAGACTGTAAAGTAACTATTAGGATGAGAAGGTTCATGGATTGTGTTTCCTCCCCACCCTAAATTTGCAGCTCAGAAGCGGGTCATCACATTAGAGGGTAACAGTATAATAGTCATAGAAGGTTAGCATCAGCCTTGGGGCAGCAAAAAACACAGCTGAAACAAAGCCCCAGAGAGGCATTTGTCAGACACTTCTATTACTAGCATCAGCTATTCTATTAAAGATAGGGATCCAAAGCTGTTCCGACGCAGATCAATGATTCCATCATAGTCCAACAGGGAAACCTGCATAAAAATAAAAACATGACAAAAAACATGACCATACTAACCTCCATCCCCTGCACCTCCTGAAGGTCATGGATGCAGCTGATGTGCAGGGGACATAGTTTAGGTCACACAATATAATCCTGAGGTTACAGCGACAAAGCAATCTCCATGTGGTTGGTCCTCTGTCCCCCCACCTCCTCAAGAAAATTGTGCCTGTATGCTGTGCCCACCTCTTCCCCCACCATTGTGTCATGCGGCCCTGGGCCAACAAAATATACAATTCCCACCTATCACCCCATAACCACTCTCCTCCTCCTCATAGTCCCCTCACCTCCACCTATCACCCCACTGGGAGTTTGAACAGAGGTGGGCAAAGGTAAGGAGGTGCTGGATAACAGAGGATTCTAAGATATTTGTGTGGTAAATTCTGCAGGGACAAGTCATGGCTGGGGGACGTCATTATGGCTGTCTAGACTAGATGGGGATGAAAAGGGAAAGTGAATGACACCCATCACAAAAGACTTCACCTGTAATACACTGGTTGTAACTGCAATGTAATCACTTATACATCTGCAGAGCTGCCATCTACCACTACAGGATCTAATCAATGTATGGTGGTAATATTGGTAGAAGTGTAATGGCTTAGATTCAGGAACAGTTCGGCGGCATCTCCCAGCTCTCGAGGATGCTGAGTAGGCTATTGTAGCGGTTCGGTGGATTCGCAGGACCACCGCATGCGATGATAGTTAAGCTACGCCAGGGAGCGGAGTCTAAGTAGCCCCTGGTATTCACCAGAGCCGCCGCAAAGCGGGATGGACTTGCTGCGGCGTGAGGCTACCAGGTCACTACCCCTGACGTGACTTGCTTGCGATGGCCGCCGGTGTAATGCGTGGTACAAAATCTTAATCCAGAGGTGTAGTCGGGGACAGGCAGAAGGTGAAATTCCACAGAGTATGGGAATGGTCAGACGGGGAGAAGCCGCACTGACACCTAGGGATGTCTCTCCTGCGAGCCCTAGGTGCGAGAGTTTCCCGGGCGCACTGGAAAGTCCCCAATGAAGTGTCCAGAACCGCCACAGTAGAAGCACAGCTGCCTCTGACGACGCTGCGAGCGTTCTTCCTGGGTCAGGTGGGCTTTCTCAACCTGCATGGGTTCGTCCTCAGGAACCATTGGCGGAGGAAGTGGAGGTCGTTGGAAAACAGGAGCCAGACGAGTTAGCCGGCGTGGTCGGCCGATCTCCCGATGGAGGCGGAGCTCTTCTTCTCTCTCGGCAAACCGAATATCAATTCGGTTAGCTAACCGAATCAGTTCGTCCAGAGCAGATGGCAGGTCCCGACCAGCGAGCTCGTCTTTAATACGCCCAGAAAGGCCTTGCCAGAAGGTCGCCACCAAAGCCTCGTTATTCCAGTCCAGCTCAGAGGCTAGGGTGCGGAACCACACGGAGTACTGACCCACAATGGAGTCGCCCTAACGGAGACGGAGCAGAGCTGCGGCAGCGGAGGAGGTGCGACCAGTGTCCTCGAAGACGGTGCGGAACCCTTGGAGGAAGGCTTGCAGACTTGCTGTCAACGGATCTCCTCGATCCCATAGCGGAGTGGCCCAGGCCAAGGCTTCCCCCGATAGGAGGCTAATTATAAAGGCCACCTTAGCCCGCTTGGTAGGGAATTGATGCCCCAACATCTCGATGTGGATGGAGCATTGACTGATGAAGCCTTGGCACTTCTTGGGGTCTCCATTATAGCGAGAGGGGAGCGGCAGATGCAGAGATGGTCCCGATGCAGAAACAGGTAGAGCCATGGCTTCAGGAGCAACTGGTGCTGGCGCGGCAGAAGCAGCCGCAGGCGGAGGTAGATGGGCCGCAAGTTTCTGCATCATGGCCACGAGCTGGTCAATACGCTGGCTCTGCTGGGCGACGGCCGTCGTGACGTCCTGGAGCTCAGGCAAAGGTACCCTGGCGGAATCCATGGTCAGATTGTACTGTAGCGGTTCGGTGGATTCACTGGACCACCGAAAGTGATGATAGTTAAGCCACACCAGGGAGCAGAGTCTAAGTAGCTCCTGGTATTCACCAGAGCCCGCCGCAAAGCGTGATGAACTTACTGCGGCGTGGGGCTACTAGGTCGCTACCCCTGACGTGACTTGCTTGTGATGACGACCGGGGTAATGCGTGGTACAAAATCGTAATTCAGAGGCTTGTCGGGGACAGGCAGAAGGTCAGGACAGGCAGCAGAGGTTAGTGGTCAGAGACGGGCAGATGGTCAGGGCAGGCGGCAAACAGGCAAGGTCAGGAAACGTAGCGGAACGGACTGGTACACGGGTAATCAGACAGAACTCCAACACTCTCAAGACAAGGCAACACACACCAACAATCTGGTAGATAGTGCAGGGGGCGTGTACAATATATAGGACCAGCGGCCGGCAATTAGCAAATTATCAGCGCGCTGGCCCTTTAAATCCAGAGAAGCCGTCGCGCGCGTGCCATAAGCAGCGGGTACGCACGTGGCGGCCAGCACAGGCAGGAGCAGGGGACACAGGAGCGTGGACGGATAAGTAACTAGGCGGCGCAGCCTGAGCAGCAGGGGGATGGTCGCGGGCGGCTGCGGCAACTGCGCCGGTCCCCCTGCTGGCAAGGGGGCGGCCGCGGGGGAAGACGGCGCCCGCGCCGGACCCCATGACAGCTATTCAATGTCCAGGAAAGCTGGAGAATGCCGGTGGATGTTAAAGACCTTGCACTCCACCACCTTATGTTTAAGGATGCTCCTCAATAGGGTTTAGGTCTGGAGACATGCTTGGGCAGTCCTGTACTTTTTTTTCTAATTTTCTTGAGCAAGGCAGTGGTTGTCTTCAAAGTAGGGGTGTGTTATACTGTGGGGTCTTATACTGCCCTGCAGCCCAGTTTCCAAAGGAGGGGGATCATGCTCTGCTTCAGTATGTCACGGTACATGTTGGCATTCATGGTTCCCTCGATGAACTGTAGCTCCCCACAGCCAGCAGCCCTCATATAGCTCCAAGCCATGACACTCCAATCACCATGCTTGAATATAGTCAAGACACACTTGATTTTGTACTTCTCACCTGGTTGCCACGACACATGCTTGACACCATCTGAACCATATAAGTTCATCTTGGTCTCATCAGAACACAGGACATGGTTCCAGTAATCCATGTCCTTCGTTTACTTGTCTTCAGCAATCTGTTTATGGGCTTTCTTGTGCATCATCTTTAGAAGAAACTTCCTTCACTCCTAAGTGAAAATGGACAAACTGTGCTGAATTTGCCATTTTCCTTCCACAGTGTCATGTGACTTAATTGGGCTACAAGGTCTTGGGTATGAATGGGGAGTAGGTTAAAATTGGTGTTATCGCTCACAATCTCATACTGGTCACTGGAAGTTCAACAAGGCACCTGAAGGCAAAGAAGCCAAGACAGGTTCCACTCAGAACAGGCACCATCATGGCAGTCCAAAGAAGTTCAGTGCACATGCTCAACGAAATATCCAAAGATTCTCTTTTCAAAATAGACATATGGAGTGCGGACAGCATTGCTGCAGAGATTAAAGGGGTGGTTGGTCAGCTTGTCAGTGCTCAGACCATACACCGCACACTGCATCAAAGTGGTCTGCATGTTTGTCGTCCCAGAAAGAACCATGTTCTAAAAATGATACACAAGAAAGCCTGTAAACAGTTTGCTGAAGACAAGCAGACTAAGGACATGGATTACTGGAACCATCTCCTGTGGAATTATGAGACCAAGATAAACTTATTTGGTTCAGATGGTGTCAAGCGTGTCTTGTCTACAGTCAAGCATGGTGATGGAAGTGACATGGTTTAGGGCTGTATGAGTGCTGCCGGCTGTTGGGAGCTACAGTTCATTGAGAGAACCATGAATGGCAACATGTACTGTGACATACTGAAGCAGAGCATGATCCCCTTTTTTCAGAAACTAGGCCACAGGGCAGTATTTTAGCATGATAATGACCACAAACACTTCCAAGACGACCATTGCCTTGCTAAAGAAAATGAGGGTAAAGGTGCTGGACTGGGTTACGTCCAGCTTTAGCATTACTGGCTGTTGGCTGAGCGTTCTGTCCCACCCAGGTTGCAGGCTAAGTCATTGTAGTGAACAGGTTGTGGACGGGAACGTGCAGGGGGGGGGGGGGATGAGGTCGCAAACGGGAGCGCAAGTACAAGCAGCAGCGAGCACGGACAAGAGAGAGAGCCATGTAAGATGTGCAGTATTACATCGGCAGACCCATGTAAAACAGAAAGCGAAAACACAGCAGTCCCATGTAAAAACATTTTGCGACACAGATGTGTAGTCGCCCGTAAATCACTTTTATGCATAAATCAGAAACAGAAAACACAGCTGTCCACAGCAGTCCCATGTAAGATGTGGAATCCCACGCAAATTACATAGAGAGAGAACACAGCTGTACACAGCAGTCCCATGTAAAACATTTTTGTAAACACAAACCGATAAAGAGTATAGTTTTGTTCTGCAGATCTGTAGACGTTGGATATATATAAATCTGCAGGATATATCACTGTATGACAGAGACAAAAAATTACCCATCTTTCATAAAGTCCTGAATGTCAAATACCCATTCTAGTTACAAAGTATGTAGAGAGAGCGAGAAATTTAGATATATACTATCGAGTTACAGTTAGCTTTTCACTTCCAATGATTCCAAAGACACCCGAGAACTTCACCCATACCCAACCCCACACAGAATGAATCATCACGTTAACACATTGAGGGCATGACTGCTGATAAACCCTGCTGCGAGGAGAAGCAAGCCCATCCAGATCACAAGCTCTCCTTGGCAACCAGCATAAACGGCTGCCAAATGCTGAAACCAGACAACCCCTTTAAGACATTGATGGCTGTGTAGTGTGTTATTTTGAGGGCGCACCAACTTTACACTGTTATACAAGCTGTGCACTGACTTCTTTACATTGTATCAAAGTGTCATATCTCATGTGTGAAAGTATATATTATTTTAAAAAATGTGAGGTTTGTAGAGAAAGGAAGGGAACACGTGTAATCATTATGGGTAGATATACATGAGGAATACCAATAATACAATTCTACTAGGGGTAAATTATGGGTCTGCTAAAGGCCACTAAATATAACGGAACCCACAGGATGACGACTACTGAGACAAATAAAGGTAGTTATAGCTAATCATAATGAGGTTGTTATTATGGACGACTAACTAGCCAGAAATAAATTGGGAAACTGAAACCTGTGGCTCTCATAAAGGAAACAGATTTTAGTTAATGACTAAAGATAGTAAGATACGTCCACACGGCATACGTCAACATACTCAGAATTGTGAATCCGAAAACCGCATTGTCCGAATTGTGGATTTTAAATCAATTTTTCTGGATTTACAGTCAGAAAATGAGTCCCATTCATTTGTATGTCGTTTTGGACGCGGATCCAAAATAGAAATGTTTGGGACGCGTTTTTCGACCTTGAAATAAACATGTTTCAAGTTTTTTGTAAAAATGACAGTTTTGAAATCCGACCTCAAGAAAATATGAATGGACTACAACTTGGATTTTCAATTGAGATCTAGGAGGATGGTTTTATACTGTGTTTTTGACAGATTTGAACATCCAAATCCACATAAAAAAATCAACTGGAAATGCTTGCCATGTAGACAGACCCTTACCTTTTCCAACTAGTCTAGAAGCCAACTAGAGGGAAGGCTCCTTTGGACTTCATATTTACTAACAGACCTGATAGAGTAACAAAGGTTCTGTTTGGGTGCCACTTGGGAAACAGTGACCAAAATATAATTAATAAATATCCACTTATCCTTAAATATAGTTTTTGTCAAGGAGCCAAATTCAATCTGCTTAGAGAGGCTCTCAGACCCATTGACTGGGACAAGGTCCTTATGAATAACAGAAACAGATCATAAATGGGAGATTTTTAAAAACTTCTTAAGCACTTACTGTGAGTAGCGCATACCTTATGGAAATAAAGTGATCAACAAAGATTTAAAGGAGGCAATAAATAACAAAAAGAAAGCATTTAAGAAGGTTCTCATCTATGTTTGGTTTCCATTGTTCTACTCTGTTTTGGGAAAAAGAAAAACGGAAAAGAACAGCTACCCATTGATTTAACAGAATTTTAGGGTCCATTACATCAGATTTAAAAAAATGTTTACAGCAAAAAAATAATTAATTACATGCTGCGTTATTGGTTCCGTGAAAAAAAACAGGAAATGTGATGGAAAGGACCCTTGCGTTTCTTTTTTTTTTTAAAATATCAAAGTCAATGTAAAACGGATACAAATGTATAGGTATCCATTTGCATCTGTTTATAAATCTTTTAAATGGATCTGTTATTTTTTCTGTACATGCACACACTGATTTCACACACTAAAAAATGATTTTTAATGAAAATAAACTGATGCCAACGGAAACCAAAATATCTGACAAAATTTAACAGAGCCAAACGATGAAGCACTTCCGTTTGTATCAGTTAATGTCCGTTTCTGGCTATAGATCCTTCCATCGTTTTGAACAGAAAATCATACACAGTTGTAAATCATAGCTTAGTCCCACTCCGGCCCTGCTTCTAAATTTTATTACCCTAAAATCTAAAAATTCCTTGAAAGATACCATTTATACAATTTTTAGGCGTTTTGGATAGAAAAAAAAAAGGATGCAAAAAACAAAAAAACAGCAAAGATAATACAATGGGCTTGCTTCTGATTGTTGAAATCAGGAAGGGGGATGTGACCGCTGCTGCAAATCAGTGGAAGTAACAATAACATTCCCATCTGGAAAAAGAATGAAGAAAACAGAAGACCGATGACAGATGAAGACAGTGCAGTGCTGGATCTAATGTGAGGGGAGAGGTGTGTTTCATTTTTTTCATGTCTCCTAAAAAACTGTAATATAAATTGTAATACAAAGTCGCCTGTATCCTAAAATGGTACCAATACAAAGTACACTTCAGCCTGCAAAACACATGCCCTCACTCCATAGGTGGAAGAACCAAAAAGTTATTGGTAGCAGAAAATGGCGCTGAGGCTTCAAATTAAAAAAAAATGTATGTCCTTATTCCCACTCTGACCAACGTGTAGAATTATATTTTGGGCAAACCGGAAGAAACCCCAATTGAATTTGACAGAGCCCCACTCAACCCGAACCAGGGGCGACATATGCAGGATTCATCACTACCAAAGAGGAGATCATGAGGAAGTTTCGAATATTGTTGTGTTTGAGGGCACCAAATTGGGATTATTTCCGGACCTCTCCAGACGAACCATACGCATGACAGCAGTTAAGCCACTGTTATCTCTCCTTCAAGCAAAAAATATCCCATACAAATGGGGCTACCCCTTTTCTCTGCAAGTAAGACACAAAGACATCTCTCTTACTTTTCGCTCCCCAGCGGACCTCCCGACCTTTATTTTGCCTCCCTGAGGTGTCTCTCCCAGATTGGAAGTCAGCGGTCTCCACAGATTCCCTCCCTCTGAGAATGCCTCCACTGAACACACAGCCTCACCATTCTCCCGCGGCCACAGCGAAGTCTCAAAGATCTCGCAGACGCCTGTGAAGCCCTGAAAATCAATTCTTCAAGATGCGCCCTCTCTGCTGATACATTTGCTGGAGTCATGTGAGACTTTTCATTCCATTACCTTCGACATGTCTTCTCTTTGAATTCCTTTATAAGTATTACATATAGTCTGCCTGATGTTTTTTTTTTTTTTTTTTGGGAGGGTGGGTGCCCTGTAGTCTGGAGTGATGGTGGTGGGGTTGGAAGACTAGTATATGGATCTTTCCGTGTATGGATCTTTCCGTTGCGCATTATTTCCAGGTCAAATAATCTCCATAGATATAAGGCTCTCCTGTTAATAGGTGGGGTTCCACCAGACTTGATGATAGAAAGGGAGTTATTCCCTCTTTCAGAAGCAAAAAGGGTTAAATGATGAGGATAGTGATCAGTTTTTTAAATAGTGTGTATAGAGGTTAAGAGTTAGATATAATAAAAGTTACGTTTTAGTGTTTAATAGATAGAGAACTGATAGAGTTTAAGTTTGCCTATGGCAAAATAGTAAATATAGTTATTTCCAGGTCCTTCTCCATTTGCCCCAAATTCCTGCCTTTCTATATTCTTTGCCCTATTTCCCACAGTGTGCTTTATGTCCTGTAATGCTCAGGTGTAGTCCTGTAAATGCAACCCAACCTGGCTTTTTTAAGCTTTGACTCTTTTGACCCCCAAATAGTATTGGCCTATTTTCCACAACTCATGGCCTTCACAGTTACACATCTGCCTACTTTAGTTGTTTGGCCTATTTTTCTTAGGCCTCATTTATTTACTGTTCAACAGTTTTCTTAGTTTCTGTAGTGTTACCATAGTCGGTTCTAGCTCTATTGAGGTATGTGCTTCTCAGAACTCTGTTCTTCCTTGCTCCCCTGTCACTGCCTAACATCTAATCTTAGATTGACAACCCTTAATGTAGAGGGATTTAACACCCCTTAGAAGCGGTCACAAATTCTGTATCACCTGCATAAACAAAAATTGCAGGTAGTCTGTTTACAAGAAACCCATCTCCTTACATCACATATCCAAACATATCGCAATAGGTATTTCCCTGCCTGGTACCAAAGCAGCAGCTCTACGATGAGAGGAGTAGCCATTTTTTTCCATAAATCCCTGCCTGTGCAGATCATAGATGTTTTCACTGACGACGATGCCAAAGCTCTTTTTGTAAAATTTAACTTACAGGGTCACATATACACAATTGCTAATATTTATGTCCCAAACTCTGGCCAACTATCCTTCCTGACGAAAACTTTTGATAGTCTCGCATGCTTTGCCCAGGGGAAAATTATTCTTTGTCGGGATTTTAATTTGGCTCTAAATACTAAAATTGATACTTCTTCTGGTCTCTCCTCGGTTCAGCTGCACAGTCTAAACAGATTTAAAAAAAATTGCTTCATAATATGCAATTAGTATATGCCTGGAGTCTATTGTATCCAATAGATAAACACTAAACTTTCTTCTCTTATCCCCACAACTCTTTTAGCCGTATTGACTATATCCTCCTGCAGCATTCCCTCCTCACATATATCGTAAGGGTCTCCATAGGCAACTTTTTACACTCTGACCACGCTCCAATCCATTGCGATCTAGCCCTTCCGAGTCTTAGCGACCTGCTTTCTCCTGGAAGCTGAATGAATCACTACTTGCTGACTCATTATGTTTCACAGACCTACAACACACAACTGATACATTTGTCACCACAAATCTCCCGGACCCCACAAAACCCCAAATTCAATGGGAAGCTCTTAAGTGCCTGCTGAGAGGAGTACTTGGAGCCTGTCTCAAAAGAGAGGCATCTCACAAACTCCAGTCCCTCCTGACACAGCTAAGTTCCTTAGAAGCGTCACAAATCTTCAGGTTTGGAAACTGATCTAAGAGCCCTAAACCAGGTTCGCCATGATATTCTGTAACTCATGGAGAACAAACATAAAAAATATCGCCAAATTTGTTCCAGCTCCTTTTATATCTGTAGCAACAAACATGGGAGATTTCTCGCCCGTTCGCTTCAAGACAAGAGATCATCTCTGTTTGTCCCCTTTATCAAAAACTCGGAAGGACAGACCGCACATTTAACGGAGAACATCTTATCGGTTTTCCATAAATACTACTTTGATCTTTACAATCTCCACACTCCTCAAACACAGCTCGGCTCGGTATCCCATTCTACCCTTCACCAAACATACTTGTCATGGACGGCCCTCCCATCCCTCTTCTCTTTGGAGGAGCCATTTACACTTGATGAACTCAAGAGCGTGATATCATCGCTTCCTTCTGGCAAAAGCCCAGGCTCAGATGGATATACCGCAAAATACTATAAATTCCTAGATGAAGAGCTACCTAACCCTCTTCTTAAAGCCTTTAATGCAGCCTCTTCTCCATTTTATCCCGTGTTCTTGAAAGCGTGCATAACCATTATCCCAAAGGAGGGCAAGGATCCTGCTCTATGTCAGAGCTACTGCCCTATCTCTCTGATTAACACAGATGCAAAGTTCTTTGCTAAGATGATTGCTATGAGACTTAACCTCCTTCTAAACTCCCTTATATATTTTGATCGGGTGGGCTTCACCCCCTCCAGGGAGGCAAGAGACAACACATTAAAAACCTTCTCACTTATCCACCATATTCAAAAATCTAAGATCCCATGCACACTCTTATCACTGGATGCAGAGAAGGCCTTCGACTGAGTGGCCTGGTTTTTTTTTAAGGGAGTTCTGGAAAACATAGGTATGGTCCTATTATGCTTACTATTATTATACTTAGGATTATGGCTTATAGAAATCACCTCAGGCTCAAATCCGTATTAACGGCTCTCTCTCTAATCCGTTTGTTATAAACAATTGTAACAGGCAGGGATGTCCTCTGTCCCCTATACTTTATATCCTGGTCATGGAACACCTAATGCAGGCAATACGCCTAGACCCACTCATCCAGGACATCTGCACCGGTGCTCAGCATACCAAATGCTCTGCCTTTCCAGATGACTTACTATTATATCTTACAGAACCCCATAAATCTCTGCCGGCAGTACTCAAGGTGTTGGAAGATTATGGTGCTCTCAGCAACCATAAAATTATTATGGCTAAAAGTACAGCCTTAAACTTACTGTACATATTTCCTATCAGCTTTCATCACAGCACAAATCCTCCTTTCCATTCTCTTGGGCAGCATCTTCTTTTAAATATTTAGGTGACCAGATCCCTGCCACCCTTGATAAAATCTTTGATTTAAACTTCACTTCTTTGCTTTTCAATATTAAACAGGATCTTTTGAAATGGGATAAAAGGGATTTTTCTTGGATTGGCCGCATAAATATTCTCAAGATGAATGTGCTGCCTCTCCTATTATACATTTTCCAAGCCATTCCCATCCTTATACCTAGCACCTTTTTTATTGCCCTATGTAAACTTGCCTCCCAATTCATTTGGGCTCAAAAACATCATAGGATAGCTAGATCAACCCTACCCCGCCGAAACTCAGATGGCGGTCTATCCCTCTCAGATTTTCAAGCATATTACCTGACTTCTGTGGCAGTACGCATTATTGATAACTTCAACAATGCTAATTCTAAACTGTTGGTCCTGATCGAGACACAGCTCCATAAAACTCCCACTGCACCCTTGCCCTGGCTCCCATCATCATTTCTAGCAAAAGGTCCCTCCACTCCATCCCCATGATAGCCAATATATCGATCTCCGTATGCAGATCTTATTCTTCTAAAATGCATTTATTCTCTCTGGGCAGCCCATGTACCACATTACTTGGTAACCCAGCTGTTCCTGAGTCCCTTTCACTCCCTCTTTCCCGCCTTAGGGCGACAGAGCTTCACACTCCGTTTTTGGAGGTGTGCTCTCTTCGGATTCACTACAGTCGTATAGTGAACTAGTGGTTGATCCGTCGACATCACACTTTTCAAGGTTAAATTATTAGCTTCATAGCCTTAATTCAGCTAGCAAACTGACCCTGAATATTCACAGATCGGTGACGACTTTTGAGTTGTGGTGCTTTGGGAAATATTCTGAGAGATGTGCACTTTCAGGTTTCTATAAAATATTAACCAGTGTCTCATCAGCAGATCGACTCTCTTTCCAAAATAGTTGGGAAGAGGAACTTACCATAACACTCTCAGATGAGGACTGGAGTAAGGTGTTCCTTCTAGCACAGCTCTCTTACGCTCTCTCTATCCTGAAACCCCAGTGCCTGTTGGCGCTGCAGAAGAGACAGGGGCACCATAACTCACATTTGGTGGGGACGAACTATCCTGCAACCTTTTTGACTCAAAGTGATTGAAATTATCCATGTAATGACAGGTTTGAAACTGCAAAACGACCCTGCCACCCTCCTCCTCTTCGCCATTCCTCTCTCAATTTCTCTCCTCAAAAACCATCTTATCTCATACCTAAAACTTGAAGTCAAAACTATCATCCTTAGATTTTGGCTTTCCACTTCCAGTCCATCCATATCAGACTGTTTTAAGGAAATTCACATGATTCAGAGAGTGGAGGAACTCAGAGATGTTTCCCTTACCCAATATAAGAAACACCTCCAAGCTTGGAGCGAATGGGTCGACTTTTGCAAATCAGATTTGTATTGTTCCTTTTCTTAACCGCTAACTACTCACACAGAGTCGGCGATTGTTGATATCTAGATACAGAATTGTCCCCACTTACTCAATGCAGCTTCTGAACCAACTGGATGTTCTTTTATCTATTAAGTTTGTGGTTTTCTGTTTAATCATTATGGTTTTTGTCTGGTTGCATTTCACTCTAAGAGCTAACCCGACACACTGTCAATATTTCTTCATTACCTAGCTCGAGATACCGTTGTCAATACTCTTATCACAGTATGCTTACCTGGGAGTGCCCTTTGCGCTCGTTTTTCTCCTAAAAAAGGAATCACTAGATCATCTTCTGACATTGGTCCGCGTTAATACACTTGAAACCTTTCTGCTAGCTCTGATTAAGATCAGGAACTGTCCACCACATGTTTACCTCTGCTGAGAATTTATCACTATTATGTACTGTACCTATATTGTATTTGATAGAAAATTTCTGCTTTACATGATCGTAATGGAGCATGCAACTTATGTAAAAGACTTTCAGTTTTGTCATCTTTATTGTATGCACTCAATTTTACTTTCAATAAACTTTCTTGAATGAGAAAAAAAATGTAAATGTTTGGAATTTAACAGTGCTAAAACATAATGAAAACCCTACAGATTTGGTATCAACAGAATCGTATCGACCTGCAGAATAACACATCATTTATACCAAATAGTAAACAACATAAAAACAAAACCAGCAAACATGGCCCAAGTATTTTTTTTTTTTTTTTTTACATTTCTCCCCACTTAGAATTTGTTTCCGGTCTCCCTGTACATTTTATTGTACGATTAATGAAGCAATTAGAAAGTCTATCTTGTCCTGCAAAATAAAAGCCCTCATATGTCTATGTAGGTGGAAAAATAAAAAACGTTATGGCTCTTGGAAGGCGGAGAGGGAAAAAATGAAGAGCCATATTACTATGATCGAGCGGAGAGAAGGGGTTAAACACACAGGAAACATTTCTGCTACTGAGAAGCCATTGACATCTTATTTCTGACTACATCCTTGGTAACCATTGGAATACTGTAAAAATTACTTTCCCTACATATATCATGGAGGAGCAATGGAGAACAATAGGACAAAACCAGTCTTATTTGAACCACGTTTGTTCTATATTTGCTCTTTAATTTCTCAATGCTACACCATGATATGTTGGGGTATTGTTTTTTCACAGTATCTCAATGGTGACCAGTGACAGTCAAAAATAATATTTAAATGTCCAAAAATGCTAAGTCTTACAGGCATCAGCCAAACTGCATTCAGGACCAGGGGTTAAAGCTTGTCTGGATGAAAACTGGCTGATACCTGCGAGAACTAGCTTTCATAACTGCCCAGTTAATGAGTCAGCAGTACTGACCACCACTCGTGTCACATGGACACTAAATCCCTATTTTAAAAATGACAAAAACATAATTATTAAAAATATATATTTGTTTTCTCTTCTGTTTCAAGCTCTGGGGTGTGAGGGGGCGACACACTGCCTTGGTAGTCGGCTATCAGTAGCGGCTAGTGTGCGTGGGAGAGAGATGTCTGGAATCAGGGCTGCCATGAGGAATTTCAGGACCCCACACAGCCAAAAAGACAGGGCTCCTCCTCTCAACAGAAAAATAAATTATTTGTGAATGAAAAAAAACCCACACAATTGCATCAATGCCTTTTAAATGTATTTTGGGACATCACTGTACAGTATAAATGACATTTTACTTGTATGCTGCAGGTCGATTCAATTTCACTGATAGCAAACATATAAAGTTTTTGTTATGTTCTACTACTTGTCAAAAAAATGTAATTTGTTTAATTATTATTTGCTTTGCATAGCCTGTTTTTCATACCAAAAACCTTTTTGGTGTTTTGTCAACTGAGCTGTGTCAGGGGTAATTTTTTGAGGGCAAGCTGTAATTTTACTTGCAAAGATTTGGAGTACATACATTTATTAATAATTTTTTATACCAACTTATTAGCAAAGCAAGGTGAACAAAAACACAATTAAGCAGTTTTTTTCCCCTCAGTGTGACTTGGATAAATAACATTATATTTTACTACACAGGACATTTACAAATATGGCAACACCAATGCTGCATTTTTTAATTCTTTTGAATGATAATTAACCCCTTAAGGACTCAGCCAGTTTTGGCCTTCCTGACACAGCCATATTTTTATCTGACATGTTTCACTTTATGTGAGAATCACTTTTTTCACGTTCTCTCAAGACACATTGTGCTTTGAGTAAGAAATTTTGGTCCATGCAATCCTTTTTTGTTTGTGAAAAACATAAAAATTTCGAAAAAATTTTAGAAAAATTTGTTAATTTTGAAAATTTTTTTAAAAGTTGGTGCAAGCAGAAAATTATGCACAGTCTTATGAAAGGGAAGTAAACAAGGAACTCCGTTTAAGGCTACCACCTAGAAGGGTCGGTATAGCAATTCTTTATTATACGGCGTATAAGTGAAGTAAAGAGTGATATTTTTAAACACAAAAAAAAAACCCCATCTACCATACTCACGTAGTGTTTGGAGTTTGTTAACCCTTTGGGTATTTCACAGAAATTAAAGCAAAGTAAGGGGGAATTTAAATTTTCATTTTTTGGCATTTTTTTAAATTTTGTCCCATTATTCATGGACCACAATAGATTGCCCAGGTAAATGCAACTTAATCGACCCCCAGTTTTTCCTTTTTCAAAAGGTATGCCATATGTGGCCCTAGTGCTCTATTTGGCTCAACACAAGCCTCAGAGAAAAGAGGAGCACCTACGGGGACTTTGGGGTTCATTTTCAATAAAATTTTATTTAGTCCCTTTCAGGTTTGGGAAAACCTAAGGTACAAAAACAAATAACCCCCCCAAAAAAGACCCCAAATTTTGGAAACTACACCCCCCCAGGGGAATATACCCAGGGGTTTGTAGTGAGTATATCGACCAAACAGGCATTTCACAAATTTTTTTAGCATTAGGCTGTGAAAATTAACAACAATTTTTGGCAACAATCTGAAATTTTAGCTTAAAAGGTTTCAGTTTTACAAGGAATCCTGGAAAAAAAAGCCCCACAAATTTTGTTACACAATTTCTTCCAAGTTTGGGAAAAACCCATATGGGATGTAAACTGCTATTTGGGCACAGGCAGGGGTTTTCAAAGGATGGAGCGCTTTTTGCTTTTGGAACCCCGATTTTGGTGGATGACATGTCACACTTGCAAAGGGCCCCAAAATACAACAAAAGGGGAAACCCTTTCCCGAAGTCCCCTTTTGGGGTTAAAAACCCCCCTTTGGGTTTTATCTAGGGGGGGAATTTTGCATTTTGGGCGCTTTAAATTCCCAAAAAGTTTTTTTTTTTTTTAGCAAAGGGTATAGAAATTTTGGGAGAAAAAAAGCAGTTCCCCCTTTTTTTTTCTGGGCTTCAATTTTTCGCAATCGCTGTGCAGTATAAATTCATTAAAATTTTTTTGGGGGGCAGTACAAATTTCAATTTTACAAATTTTTATATCGGTTTTTATGTTTTATTTCTTTTAACAATGAAAAACGTTCTAGAAAATGCCTTTTATGTCATCAATTCGAAAGCCATAAATTTTTTTTTTTGCTGTGTATGGGGCTGTGTAAGGGCTTGTTTTTTGGGGGGTTAGTTTTTTTAAGGTTTTTGTAAGGGTTTTTGAAAAAAATAAGGGATTTTTTTTTATTTTTTACAAACCTCCCCTGTGCGAATTTTGTTTTAATCAGCAGGTCAATACGATTACAGTCATACATTTGTAATTTTTTGTAGGCTTTTTTTATGTTTTACTACTTTTACACAATAAAAACACTTTTATTCAAACAGGAAAACATGTTTTTGCATCGCCATAGTCTGAGAGCCATAACGGTTTTATTTTTCTGTGTACGGAGTTGTATAAAAGTTTCTTTTTTTGCGAGATGATTGGACATTTTTATTTTTTTATCAATTTTTGGGGGGAACAAGGCTTTTTTGATCGGTTTTAAATCCATTTTTTGGAAGGAAGGGTGAAGAAAATACTGCAATCCTAATAGTGTTTTTTATTTTTAACAGCGCTCACCATGCAGTATCCGTGACAAGTTAGTTTTACGTTGTGGGTCAATACGATTACGGCAATAGCCAAGTTATATAGTTTTTTTTTTTGTTGAAGTGCTATAAAAAAAAGAAGTGTTTTTATTATGTAAAGCAATATTTATGCCTCGATATCTTCTGATACTCATAACTTTTTATTTTTCAGTATACAAAGCTATGTAAGGGCTTTATCTTTGCGAGACAAAATGAAGTTTTAATTGGTACCACTTGGGTGTGTTTATATGAGTTTTTTTTTATCACTTTTTATTCCATTTTATGTGCTGCGGGATGAACAAAAATTGCAATTCTGTGATTTGTTTTTCTTGTTTTTTTCACACAGGGTTCACCATGTGGGTTAATTAACAGGATAGATTTAAAGGGAAGGTATCACGCACACGTCGATACCAAATATGTGTACTTTATTTATTTTTAGGGCGATTGGCATTTGCAAAGGGGAAAAGGGCAATATACGTGTTTTTATTTTCCGTGTTTTATTGTTTTTTGACTTTTTTCTACTTTTTCACTTTTTTTTTTTTTTTACTTTTCCCCATGGGGAAAATCACTTTTACAATAGAAATAAATACACAGCTTATTGATGTGCACTGGTTTCTATGGAAACTGTCACTCACGACACCCGACCATGCCCACAGGGCGCACAACCGGGCATGGTAACTTCACAGACAGCCCGGAAGGTATTTTATCGCATCCTAGGAGTGATCTCCGGTCTGGGCCGATACAGCGGGATGTCAGCTATAATATACAGCTAACATACCGCAGCGATCGTGTGAACTCTGCTTTAGAGTTCACACGATCCCCAGGCCGTATCCATATGTCCAGGTGTGTTAACCCCCAGACAACCTAGTAGGGATACATCCAAGGTCGTTACGGGGTAAAGGAAGGAGGTGTTATGAACTTTTAATCTATTTTTTTCCAATCTCTTTAGGGTACTTGAACACGTAATTACTAGTACAGTATACCACAGCATCTAGGAGGTTAAATAGCCAGAAACTGAGCTAATGCCAATTCTGGCCACTGCATCAGAAGTCCAGCCAGGATTCTGATGCAGATGGAGGGGGCAACATATATATGCACATATACATAAGCCTACACACATAACCATACATACACACCTACTGTAAGAACTCACATAAATATAACCATACATACACACATCTAGGTACACATATATACATAACCATACATACACCCAAGTATATTTTTGGCAAAACACAGCAAAATGGCACCATTTAACATGAATCACAACAAAACCGTTATAATGCCATCATTTATTTAGAGTCTGAGTATTTACTGTATCTTCATACTAAAAGGGATAATCACAGTTTTCCCGTGAATGTTCCTGAAATTATGCCAAAAAGGTGCACTCTTGCCATGATTTCTCAAAAAAATCACTGCAAAATGGCACATATTTTCCTGCTCTTTTTTAAAATGGCAGCAAAACTGAATTTTTGCTGTAAAAATTTGGCTAAAACCATTAAAAAGCAGTCCTGTGTGCAGATATTAGGTACCTGCAGCATATGCACCAGAGCTGTGGCGTGTCTTTAAAAAAAAAATTTTTCCTTTTTTTTTTATTTATTTTTTTGTTTTTTTTTCCTTTTTTTTTTTTTTTTTGGGGGGAAAAACCTAAATTTTTTTTTCCCAAAAAATTTTTTGGGCCATTTTTTTTAAAAAATTTTTTAACCACCCCCCCAAAAAGGGGGAAAAACCCCCCCCCCTTTTCCCCAAAAGGGCCCCCCAAAAATTTTACCCCCCCTTTTTTTGGGGGAAAATTTTTTTTGGGGGGTTTTAAGGGGGGCCCCAAAAAAAAAAACCCCCCCCTTTTTTTTTAAAAAACCCCAAATTTTAAAACCCCCCCCCCCAAAAAAACCCCAAAAAAAAGGGGGGGGGGAAAAGGGTTTTTTTCCTTTTAATTTTTTTTTTTTTTTTAAAACTTTTTTAATTTAAAAAAAACCCCTTTTTGGGGTTTTAATTAAAAAAAAAATTTTTTTTTTTTACCGGCCAAAAATTTAAAAAAAAGGGGGGGGAAAAAAAAAAATTTTTTTTAAAGCCCCCCCCCTTTCCCCTTTTTTTTTTCCCCAAAACCCCCCCCCCCCTTTTTTTTTTTTAAAAAAAAAAACCCAAATTTTTTTCCCCGGGGCCCCTTTTTTTTTTAAAAAAAAATTTTTTTAAATTTTTTTTTTATTTTTAAATTTAATAATTTTAAAGGTTTTTGGGTTTTTAATTTTGGGAAATTTTCCTTTAAAAAAACCCAAAATTTCTAAAAAAAAAAAAAAACCCCCAAAATTTTCCCTTTTTTAAATTGGGAAAAAAAAAAAAAAATTTAAAATTTAAAAATTTAAAAAAAATTTTTTTCCCCAAAAAAAAGGGGGGTTTTTTTTCCCCCCTTTTTTTTTAAAGGGGGGCCCCCTTTTTTTTTTAGGGGGTTTTTTTGGGGGGGGGGGCCCCCGGGCCCCCTTTGGGGGGAAAAAAGGGGGAAAACCCTTTTAAAGGGGCCCCCAAAAATTAAAAAGGGGGAAAAACCCCCGGGGCCCCCCCCCGGGGGGTTTTGGGTTTTTTTTTTTTAAAAAAATTTTTTCCCCCGGGGGAACCCCCCCCCCAAAAAAAATTTTTTTTGGGGGGGGCCCCCAAAAAAAAATTTTTTGGGGGGGGAAAAAAAAAAAATTTTTTTTTTTTTTTTTTAAAATTTTTTGTAAAAAAAGGGGTTTTTTTTTTTTTTTGGGTTTTGGGGGGGGGGAAAACCTTTTTTAAAAAACCCCCCCAAAAAAAAAAAAATTTAAGGCCCCCAAAAAAAAAAAAAATTTCCCCCAAAAAATTGGGGGGGGGGTTATTTTTTTTTAAAAATTTTAACCCCCAAAAGGGGGTTTCTGTTTTTTGGGGGAAAATTTTTTAAAAAAAGGGGGGGGAATTTTTTTTTCCCTTTTTTTTTTTTTTTTTCCCTTTTTTTTTTTTTTTTAAAGGGGCCTTCAAATTTTTAAATTTTCCCCCCCCGGGGTTTTTTTTTTTCCTTGGGGGGGTTTTTAAAAAGGGGGTTTTTTATTGGGGGGAAAAAAAAAAAAAAAAACCCAAAATTCCCCCCTTTTTTTTTTTATAAAAAAAAAAAAATTTAAAATTTTTTTTTTTTTTTTTTTTTTTTTTTTAAAAAAATTTTTCCTTTTGGTTTTTTTAAAAAAAAAATTTTTTTTTTAAAAAAAATTTTAAAAAAAAGGGGGGGGGGGGGTTTTTTTTAAAAAAAATTTTTTTGGGGGGGGGGGTTTTTAAAAAAAAAAAAAAAAAATTTTTTTTTCCCCAAGGGGGGGGGGGTTTTTTTTAAAAATTAAACCCCAAAAAAAGGGGAAAAATTTTTTTTTTTTTTCCCCGGCAAAAAAAAAAAAATTTTTTTTTAATTTTTTTTATCCCTTTTTTTTGGGTTTTGGGGGGTTTTTTAAAAAAATTTTTTTTCCCCCGGGCCCTTTTGGGATTTTGGGGGTTGGGGGGTTTTTTCCCCCCGGGGGGGGGGGTTTTTTTTTTTTTTTTTTTTTAAAAAAAAAAAAGGGGTTTAAGGGGTTTGGGGGGGGGGGCCCTTTGGGAAAAATTTTTTTTTGGGGTTTTTTTGGGGAAAAAAATTTTTTTTTTTTAATTTTTTTTTTTTTTTTAAAAAAAAATTTTAAAAAAATTTTTTAAAAAATTTTTTTTTTTTTAAAAAAAAGGGGGTTTTTTTTTTTTTTTTTTCCCCTTTTTTTAAAAAAAAAAAAAAAAATTTTCCAAAATTTTTGGGGAAAAAGGGCCCCCTTTTTCCCCCCGGGGAAAACCCCCCAAACCCTTTTCCCCAAAAAAAAATTTTTCCCAAAACCCCAAAAACCCAAAACCAAAAAAAGGGGTTTTTTCCCCCCCTTTTTCCCAAAAAAAAGGGAAAACCCCCCCTTTTTCCCCCTTTTTTTTTTTTTTTTTGTTTTTTTTTTTTTTTTTTTTTTTTTTTTTTTTTTTTTTTTTTTTTTTTTTTTTTTTTTTTTTTTTTTTTTTTTTTTTTTTTTTTTTTTTAAAAAAAAATTTTTTTTTTTTTTTTTTTTTTTTTTTTTTTTTTTTTTTTTTTTTTTTTTTTTTTTTTCCCCCCCCCCTTTTTTTTTTTTTTTTTTTAATTTTTTTTTTTTTTTTTTTTTTTTTTTTTTTCCCCCCCCCCCCCAAAAAAAAAACCCCCCCCCTTTTTTTTTTTTTTTTTTTTTTCCCCCCAAAAAAAAAAAACCCCCCCTTTTAAACCCCCCCCAAAAACCCCCCCCCCCCCCCTTTTTAAAACCCCCCCCCCTTTTTGAAAAATTTTGGCCCCCCCCCCCCTTTTTTAAAACCCCTTCCCCCCCAAAAAACCCAAAACCCCCCAAAAAACAACCCACCCCCAAAAAAACAAAGGGGGGGAAAAAATTTTGGGAAAAAAACCCCCCCTTTAAAAACCCCAAAACCCCCTTTTTCCCCCCCAAAAACCCCCCCTTTTTTTTTAAAAAAAAAAAACCCCCCAAAAAAAAAAAACCCCCCCCCAAAAACCCCCCAAAAAACCCCCAAAAAAAAAACCAAAAAAAAAACCTTACCCCCCCGGGTTTCCCCCCCCCCCCCCCCCCCCTTAAAAACCCCCCAAAAAACCCCCCAAAAAACCCTTTTTTTTTAAAAAAACCCCCCTTTTAAAGGGGAAAAACCCTCCCCCCCCCCCCCCCCCCCCCCCTTTTTTTTTTTTAACAAATTATTCCCCCCCCCCCCCCCAAAAAAAAAAAAAAAAAACCCCCAAATTAAAACCCAAAAAAAACCCCCCCCCCCCCTTTGGGAAAAAAAACCCCCCCCCCAAAATTTTTGGGGGGAAAATTTGGGGCCCCCTTTTTCCCTTTCCCCCCCAAAAAAAACCCCCCCAAAAAAAAAAAGGGAATTGGGGGCCCAAAAAATTTTAAAAAAAAACCAATTTTTCCCGGGGCCCCCAAAAAAAAAAAAAAGGGGCCCCCTTAAAAAACCCCCCCCCCCCCCCCCCCCGGGGTTTCACCCCCCTTCCCCCGGAAAAATTTTTAAAAAACCCCCCCCCCCCCAAAAAACACCCCCCCCCCTTTTTTTTGGGGCCTTTCCCCCAAAAAAAAAAAACCCAAGGGGCAAAATTCCCCAAAAAAGGGTTTTTTTTTAAAAAAAACCCCCCCCCAAAAACCCCAAAAAAAAAAATTTTTTCCCCCCCCCCCCCCAAAAAAACCCCCCCCCTTTTCCCCCAAAAACCCAAAATTTTTTAAAATCAAAAAAAAAAAAAAAGGTTTTAAAAAAAAAACCCCCCCCCCCAAAAAAAAAAACCCCCCCCCCCCCCCAAAAAACCCCCAAAAATTTTTTTTTTTCCCCCCCCTTTTTTTTCCCCCCTCCCCCCCCCCAAAAAAACCCCCCCCCCCAAAAACCCCCCCCCCCAAAAAAAAAAAAATTTTTTTTTTTTTCCCAAAAAAAAGGAAAACCGAAAAAATTTTTAAAACCCCCAAAAAAAACCCCCCCCAAAAAAAAAACCCCCCCAAAAAAACAAATTAAAAGCCCCCCCCCCCTTTTTTTTTCCCCCCTTTTTGAAAAAACCCCCCCCCCCCCAAAAACCATTTTTTTTTTTAAAACCCCTAAAAAAAAATTTAAAAAAAAAAAATTTAAAACCTTTTAAAAAAAAAAACCCAAAAAAAAAAAAAAAAAAAAAAAAAATTTTTTGGGGGGGTTTTTTTTCCCCCCCCCAAAAAAAAAGGGGTTTTTTCCCCCCCCCCAAAAAATTTTAAAAAAAAAAAAATTTTCCCCCAAAAAAATTAAAAAACCCCCTTTTTAAAAAAAAAAGGGGGGGGAAAATTTTAAAAAAAAAAAAACCCCAAAAAAAACCCCCCCCCTTTTTTTTTAAAACCCCCCCAAAAAAAAAAAAAAATTTTAAAAAAAAGGAAAAAAAAACCCCCCCTTTTTCCCCCCCTTTGGGGCCCCCCCCAAAAACCCCCTCCCCCCGGAAAAAAAAAAAAAACCCCCCCGGAAAAAAAAAATTTTTTTTTTTTTTAAAAAAAAATTTTAAAAAAAAAAAAAAAAAAAAAATTTTTTTTTTTGGGAAAAAAAAAAAAAAAAAAAAAAAAAAAATTTTTTTAAAAAAAAATTTTGGGGGAATTTTTTAAAAAAAAAAGTTTAAAACAAAAAAAAAACAAAAAAACCCCCCCACCCCCCCCCCCCAAAAAACCCCCCCTTTTTGGGGGGGTTTAAAACCCCCCCCAAAAAAAACCCCGGGGGGGGGTTTTTGGGGGGGCCCCCCGGGGGAAAAAGGGGGGGGGGGGGGGGTTTAAAAAGGGGGGGGCCCCCCCCCCCCTTTTTTTTTTTTTTTTAAAAAAAAAATTTTTTTTTTGGGGGAAAAGGGACAAAATTTTATAAAAAAATTTTAAAAGAAAAAAAAAAAAATTTTTTAAAAAAATTTTAATTTTTTTTTTAAAAAATTTTTTTAAAAAAAAATTTTCCAAAAAAAAATGGGTTTTTTTTTTTCCCAGTTTTTTCCCTTGGGGGAAAAGGGAAAAAAAAAACCCCTTTAAACGCCATTTTTTTCCCCCAAAAAACCCCCAAAGGGGGGAAAATTTTAAAAAAAATTTTTTAAAAAAGAAAAAAATTTTTTTTTTTTTTTTTTTAAAAAAAAAATTTTCAAAAATTTTTTTAAATTTTTTTTTTTTTTTTTTTTGGGTTTTTTTTTTTTTTTGAAAAGGGGGGTTTTTCCCGGGAAAAGGGGGGCCCCAAAAGGGGGGGGGGGGAAAAATTTTTGGGGGTCCTTAAAACCCCCCTTTTTCCCCCCCTTTTCCCCAAAAAACCTTTTTTTTTAAAAAAGGGGGGGAAACCCCCCCCCCTTTTTTTTCCCCCCCCTTTTTTTTCCCCCCCAAGGGGTTTTTTTTTGGGGGGGGGGTTTTTTTTTTTTCCAAATTTTTTTTTTTTTAAATTTTTAAATTTTTTTTTTTTTTTAAAATTTTTTTAATTTTTTTTTTTTTTCCCAAAAAAAAAAGGGGGGGGTTTTCCCCTTTCCCCTTTTTTCCCCCCCCCCCCAAAAATTTTTGGGGGGGCCCCGGGGGCCCCTTTTAACAAAAAAAACCCCGGGGGGGAAAATTTTTTTGGGGGAGGGGCCTTTTCCCCCCCCCCAAAAAAAATTTTTCCCCCCGGGGGTTTTTTGTTTTTTTTTTGGGGGGGAAAAAAACCCCTTTTTGGGGGGTTTTTTTTTGGGGGCCCCTTTTTTTAAAAAGGGGAAAATTTTGGGGGGGGGTTTTTTTTTTTTCCCCGGGGGGCCCTTTTTTTTTTTTTTGGGGGGGGGGTTTTTTTTTTTTTAAAAAATTTTAAAAAAAAAAAACTTTTTTTTTTAAAAAAAAACCTTTTTAAAACGGTTTAAAAAAGGGGGAAAATTTTTTTGGGGGAAAAAAAAAAAAGGGGGTTTTAAAAATTTTTAAGGGGGGGGGGGGGGAAAAATTTGGAAACCCCCCCAAAACAAAAAAAAAACCCCTTCCCTTGGTGATAGATGTGTTTTAAAGTTTCCTCAGGTCTGCAACACCAGATTTTCTTTAGCCTGGGAGCAAGAGTAGTTACCACGACAATGCGGAGGAGGCTCGACAACACTTTCTGGCTGGTGCGGAGAACTAAAACATGCTAACAGATTGAAACATCCCACCATGTAGCCCGCTAATCACTCTTTATCTTTGACAAACAAAACATCTTGGTGGTATGGCAGGTTCACAACATCCCCTCCCCTCCCCTTATTTTTTATCTCCCATGATGCCCCAACATTCTACTAGTGGGGAGTATGGTGTATGCCTTTACGGATTGCTTACAACATATGTTTATTCACAATTCTTTAATAGTTTTAAGATTTATAACACTGTTTAGTTTGCTAATACTGATTAGTAATGTTAATGTTAACCTTTTTTCTCTCACAAACAAACAGGATATGGCTCTGATGATCTCTTCAGCTGCTGCGGGTCACTTCCCTTCCATGCACCATGGTCCTAAGGACGCTCGCTGGGATGCCCTTTGGGACACACAATGCAGTCATGCACATCTCGCGGCGACATATCAATTTCGTAATGTGGGATGAGTAGGCTCAATTAACACGGCCATGCCCCCCCCAACTTACAAATTCTCTCCTGGAATGTAGCTGGATTGAGTATTTCGGAGAAGAGAAGACAAGTCCTCACTTATATGGATGGGGATATAAACTTCCTGTTTGTGGCACATTAGTATATGGGAGGGGGAAAACTTTTCAAGATGGGTGTTGACCATGGTGACCATTTTGAAGTCGGACATTTTGGATCCAACTTTAATTTTTCCAAAGGGAAGAGGGTCATGTAACACATCAAACTTATTGAGAATTTCACAAGAAAAACAAAACGTAACTTTATTCTTTCATGAGTTATTTACAAGTTTCTCTTTGTTTACAGCCATTGACATGTTGTAGAGGTTAACACATGAGGAGCAGGTAAAAATTGTGTTGATGTCTGGTGAAGTCAGTACCTGGGTCATTGTAGCAGATTTCAATGCAAGACACCCTACGAGACCACCCATATCCCATGCTACAGTTAGCATACTGCTCGCCAAATTTCGTGAAACAGGTTCAGTGTTGGATTTGCCAAAATGTGGACACAAGAAAACTGTTCACAAATGAAGAAACATCAGTGGCTGTCCTAGCTTCATTCAACAAGAGCCCACAGCGTAGCACTCGCCGCATGTCACTGGAGAGTGACATCAGTCGAACATCCCTTCGGCAGATATTAGCTACTCACATATGGCACCCTTACAAAATACAGCTGCTGCAGCATCTCAGCGAGGATGACCCAGATCGGCGCACTGAATTTGCAGAAAGGGCGAAACAAAAATTTGGAACAGGACCCTCAGTTTACACAGAACATTATCTTCAGTGATGAGGCAAACTTTTTTGTGAATGGTGAAATTAACAAACAAAACCACTGCTATTGGTCTGACACTAACCCACAGTGGATAGATCCCTCCAAGACTGTTGGGACACTAAAATGTATGGTATGTTGTGTTATATGGGGTACAAAGATAGTGGGGTCATTCTTCATCAATGGAAATCTCACTGCCACTGGATATCTGAAATTGCTACCTGATGATGTGTTGCCCTCTTTATGCACTGATGCACGTTCCGTTCCCTGAGTTTTTCCAGCAAGATGGTGCACCACCACATTATGGGTGTCAGGTCCGAGCATTCCTACATGAACAGTTTCCTGGAAAGTGGATTGGTCGTCATGGACCAGTTGAATGGCCACCGAGGTCTCCTGATCTGACCCCATTAGACTTTTATCTTTGGGGTCAACTGTAGGCAATTGTCTGTGCTGTGAAGATGCGAGATGTGCAACATCTGAAATAACGGATTCTGGAAGCTTGTGCTAGCATTTATTCTGAGGTGTTGCTATCAGAGTGTCAAGAGTGGGAGAAGAGGGTTGCATTGACAATCCAACGCAATGGGCAGCACTTTAAACACATTTTATAAGTGATCATAAACTTGTAAATAACTCATGAACGAATAAAGTTACGTTAAAACCATTTCTTTCTTGTGAATTTCTCAATAAGTTTGATGTGTTACATGACCCTCTTCCCATTGGAAAAAATAAAGTTGGATCCAAAGTGTGTGGCTTCAAAATGGCCACCATGGTCAACACCCATCTTGAAAAGATTTCCCCCTTTAGTATACTAATGTTCCATAAACAGGAAGTTGATACCAGCAACTATTCCCATTTTATTTAGGTGTATCCATATAAATCCCCCTCCCCCACCACCTGTATACACCCTCCTTAACATATATGCCCCCAGCCCTGCCACCGTGGATTTTTACATTAACATCATGACTTTCTTAATGTCTAAACCTTGCCCCAACCTCATAATAATAGGTGACTTTAACGCAACCCCAGACCCCATCCTGGATAGATCCTTCCCTCAGAGTGGGGGAGAACAAGCTAGAACGGCTATCCGGGAGTTGACTGATAGGATGGGGCGGTTTGATCATTGGAAGGTGACAAACCCAACTGGTAGATCTTACACCTTCTATTCAGTGGTCCACGACTCCTTTTCCAGGATCTACTATGCACTGTCCTCATCAACCCTCTACCCTGATATAATTTACTCAGAAATCCTCCCAATAACCATCTTTGATCACGCACCTTTGATCACGCACATTAACCTTGGGACGCCTCCCGCATCTCTATCAGACACGTATCTGTCATTTCCCGAATTACCTGTACGAGTCTGATTTTCGTGCCTTCCTTCAGGCTCTCTGGATGCAGGTCATGAACGATAACCGACCTCACACAGATAATGTCCCACTGTTGTGGCTTACTGCCAAGGTTGTCATGAGAGGGCATATAATGAGCTCAGGGCCGCCATTACGGGGGTACAGCCAGTACTCCCGTATGGGGCCCGGCCGTTCTGTGAAGCAAGGGGAGGCCCGCGGCCGCCGGCAGGTAACGCCCCCCTTGCTTCACACAGCAATGGTAGAAAGAACAGGCAATCAGCCTGTTCTCACTACCATGTCCGCTGTTTTTACGTCAATTATGGAGGGGGGGCTTTAAGTGGGGCCCGCACACATGTGAGGGGTCCGTGCTCCGCCTCCGTGTCTCAGCTGTGCACCGCTCAGTAGCTGTACATGATAGCCTAGGCAGTTTCACTGTAACTTACTCTCCTCCTCCGTGCTGTGACAGGAGCAGCCAAGCCCCTCCTCCCTCTGTCCGCGCCGCATCCGCCAGACTCCGCCCACAGGTGGCCCCTCCTCCCGATGGCCGGGACGACTAAATTAGGGAGGCTCCACCCCATGTGGGCGGAGTCTCGCGGATGCGGCGCGGACAGAGTGAGGAGGCGCCCGGCTCTGCTCCTGTCACAGCACGGAGGAGGAGAGTAAGTAAGTTACAGTGAAACTGCCTAGGCTATCATGTACAGCTACTGAGCGGCACGCAGCTGAGACACGGAGGCGGAGCACGGACCCCTCACATGTGTGCGGGCCCCACTTATAGCCCCCCCCTACCTTGTGGGGCCCCTGGCAAAGCCACCCCTTTCCTACTTGTGGGGCCCCTGGCAAAGCCCCCACTCGCTAGCACTGTGGGGCCCCTGACAAAGCCCCCACTCGCTAGCACTGTGGGGCCCCTGACAAAGCCCCCGCTCGCTAGCACCGTGGGGCCCCTGGTAAAGCCACCTACCTACGGGAAGGGGCCTATATAACTAACTACTTATGGGGATGGGGGTTATATACCTAACTACCAGGGCACAAAGGGGGGTAATTATTATCTTTTGGGCACTATGGAGGGGGGAGTTTGTACATGGGAAGACATAGTTGGGAGGATGATAGAAGATGTGAGGAATCTCAGGTGTTTGTGTGTGAATTCTGCAGGGAGGGGTGGTGTCCAGGAAAAGCCCTCATGGTGTCCAGGACCGGAGGGAAAAGAAAGGGGAAAGTGAACACTTATCAATGACGTCACCTGTGAGTCACTTTAAAAATAATTGTACTGTGTGCACTTGTTTTCTACCATTATGTATGAAAACTGTCTAGGTGTAAGACTTTCTTTGTTGTCCATAACAACCAATCAGAGTCCATAGCGACCAATCAGAGCTCCTCTTTATAGTGCTCTGAAAAAATGTAAGGTGAACTCTGATTGGTTGCTATGGGCTCTGGTTGCTATGAGCTCTGATTGGTCGCTATGGGCTCTGATTGGTCGCTCTGGGCTCTGATTTGGGTTTCTATGAGCAACAAAGAAAGTCTTACACCTAGACAGTTTTTCATACATGTCACCCTGTATGGTGGTAATATTGGTGTTTTTGTAATGGATTATATTCAGTAACAATATCGTGGCATTATTCTGCATCTTTGGAGTTATGTGGTGATGATGTGGCCGTATTACTTGGTCAATGTATATTGTGGTTATGGGTAATATCGAATTTAGTTTGGTCAGTAACAAAAATAGTGATATTAGTCACCATAAAGTAGTGATATGTGGGAGTATTATTTGGTCTTTGGTTTTGTTTTTGGGTTTTATTGGTCTGGCTATTGTGGTTTGGTCTACAAAACTGGGAGTGGTATCAGTCACTATATGGCAGTGATATGTGGAAATATTATTCGGTTTTTGTTATTTTTTGGTTATATGGTCTGGCTTCTTTTTTGGGTCTACAATACTGTATGGTTCAGTCACATAGGGATGAAGTGGCAAAATTATTCGGGTCTTTGTATATTTTGGGGTTTTTGGATGGGTATACCGGTTTGGTCAGTAACAGGGGTTCTCACGTTGACATCAGTGTTTTTGTGCCCCTTGATACATAAAAGGGGAACATCTCCCTTATAAAGGGCACCAGTTAAGGGTGTTTTTGTTTTTTTTTGTTTTTTAGCCCCTACTCGCTCTGCATACACGGGGCTTTTGGGAAAGGGACTGGAAAGCTCACTGCCCCCTTAGGGGTTGTAAAAAATCCTCAATTTACTTCCCATAAGCCTTGTGATATGAAAGGGCGAGTAGTGGGAAAAAAGGCAAAACAAAACACACACACCTTAACGGTGCTCCCCAAAAGGAAAAAGTTCCCCCTCATACCCACTCTTTGCCCTCCCACCATCAAAAAATATCGCTCTGCTCTACCTGAGGGGGGGCAAAACCCCAAAGCGTGTAAAAGCAATATTGGCTGCAATTATTTTCCTTTTTTTCTTCTCAAAACATGAATCAAATAAATTGAGGTTTGTTTCAAAATATAGGGGGGCAGTGAGCTTTCCCCCCCTTTCCCATAACCTTTTGATACCTTGTTACAACTCATTCTGCAATATGATAAACATTGTTTTAAATTAACAAGAAAATTTAAAACCAAGGGCAATGGGCAAATTTATTTTTTTTTTTTTGGGGTTAGTTGCAGGGCTGCGGCGGGTTTTTTGGGGGGGGGCAATGGATTTAAAGGGGGGGGGTTTACGGGGGCAGGGGGATGGGGGGCCCAAGTGCTTTAGCTGTAGGGGGCCCTGAAATTTCTCATGGCAGCCCTGAATGAGCTATGTAGGTATGAAACTATGTAGGTTTGAGCTGAGGGCTCAGCTCAAACACTTTCGTGAACTGCCTTCTAGCCTGTTGGTGAAACAAACTCCCACAAATACCCACTAACCCTACAGCTGAGACTACAAGAGAATTTAACGAAGCCCAAAGCTTACTTAATGCCTTCATGCAGGGCAATGCGAGGCTTCATATGCGGACAAGACAAAATAGGTTCTACAGATGGGGCGGCAAATCAGGAGAATTGCTGGTTGGCTTGACCAAGTCTTGGCTAGCACGCGCCGCTCTCAGCAATTCGCTGTACTGCCACATGTGAGATTCTAACGTTTATTTAATTTTATGAAAATTTATATCGTGCAACCCCATTCGATGTCACCGGAGTTGCCGATTTCCTGGACAAAATAGATATGCCAGGGGTGGGGGAGGAGCATAGACTTGTGTTGGAGGCCGTAATCACTGAAGATAAAGTATGCACGGCAATTGTAGGTTCAGCAAATGGTAAAACTCCAGAACCCGACAGATTCTCTGCAGAATTTTATAAAATTCTACATGCGGAGGTTACCCCACAGTTGACCATGCTGTATAATGACATCTATTTGAATGCAGCTATTGTGGACTACTTTACCAACTCACGCACGATACTACTGCATAAGAAGAATGATGAATGACATTGGTGATTTAATAAAAACAAGTTTAAAAAAACAAACAAAAAAAGAGGCTCTTAATTAGCTTCATATACACAAAAATAAAGTTATAGCGGTCAGATCATGACAACATAATAACACAATTTGGGCGAAAGCTGTAAAAGAAATTCCAACAAACAATGGGGAAAATTGCAGAATTTTTATTCATTTTTACGACCCAATGTAAAAAAAACCCAGAAAAACCTGAAACATATGTGAGCCTAAAGTGCACAATACACCCCCAGAGGAATTAAATGAGAGATGTTGATTCCAAAATGGAGTGACTTCTGGAATGTTTAACCTGTTCTGATACTTTGAAGGCTCTGCAAATGAGACATGGCTCCCACCAAAATCTGTGTTACAAAAATCAAATCGCACAACTATGCCCTTAGAATTGCCATACTTGCAACAAATTGTATAAAAAATGGGGTGCTTTTTTCCAGGATTTCTTGTGAAAATAAAATAGTTGACTAAAATTGAATATTATTGGAAAAAAAAAAAATCATTTCCATAGCTGAATGTTTAAAAACAAATAGATGAAAAAACTGTGAAGTCACTCACTACACCCCTAAATATATTCTTTAAGGCAGGGGTGTCAAACTCAAACAGCAGGCTAAAACTAAAAACTCGGTCATTGATAGTTATTGAAAAAAATGTCTACAATTAACAAAATTTTTCCTTCAGATATGAGGAACCTTTTCTTTCCAGAGAGCTTTATGCATGCGAGTTTGCAAAAAATTCCCAGCTGTATTTTATGGGTGATCAAAATTATGCTATCATTACCTATATTTGCAGCCTTATTCCCAACTAGTAAATAGTCTTCAGCACTGCATCTGTCACTGAGCCAGATGGAGGTTAAAATCAATGCAGCTGTATGTGTTTTATGTGGGAGACAAAAGATGTCCTGTTGCTCATCCCTATCTTTGTTGCTGCGGCATGATAGAACCCTGGTCCTCCCATCCCTGCCTTATGTCCTGGTAGGCTCATAGGGCCAGAGTCTGGTACACACTTTAATTGTACTGACTGCAGTCAAGTAACTCACTATGTCCTATGGTCTTCATAGAGTTTTTTTTATCTGCTGCGTGGCATCTATGTTTGGAGTACCCTGCTGCTTGTAGAGATGCTGGAGCTGAAAAGGGGCTGGAAGGTTTAAAGGGATTGTGTCGCAATTATTTTTTTTTTGCAGTAATGTGTGTGTTTTCTATCATCTTTTTATTCCCATTTGCTGTAACTTTAATTGTGAGCCTATAAAAAAAGTTAAACAGCTTCATGTGTGTAAGAACCCTGCCCCCCTTCAGAGAGCCCTGTGCTGTGTGAATTGCAGGACACAAAGGCAGCTGCCATAAAGTAAATACTGTAGGTAAGAGACTTGAAATGATTCCTGTCTGGTTAACTTCAGTGAGAGCCCCCCCTGCTGTGAGCTCAGCATGCTCTATTGTCTGCAGGGAGCAGGAAACCATGATTGTGGAGGCCAGAGGAGCAGCTACTGGATGTCCAGCCCCTCTGTGCTCCAGCAGCTGGCAGAGAAGAGGCTGACAGGTGTGCGACATGTCCTCGTTCCTAATAAGAGTGATTGTGCTTTTGTCCTAACGATGTTTGCACAATTCAAGATTTTTCTGCTAATTTTAGTTCTCTCGCTTCTGACGTAAAGAATGCTATTTTTAAAGGGATTTTTGCGCTAAAATCCTTTTATTTACAGATTTTGACACTAATAAAATTCTCTTGCTTCTGACGCAAAAAAAATTCTTTTTTTTATGGATTTTGGCGCTAAAATCCTTTTGATTTTGGTGCTAATAAAGTACTCTCACTTCTGATGCTGAAAATTCGATTCTTTACGGATTTCGACGCCAGGCTCCGCGGTGGCGGATTTCGACGCCAGACTCCGCGGCAGCGGATTTCGACGCCAGGCTCCGCGGCGGCGGATTTCGACGCCAGGCTCCGCTCCGCGGCGGCGGATTTCGACGCCAGACTCCGCTCCGCGGAGTTCCTCTTTAGTTCCTCCGGTCGTACACGTCGTACCCATCTGACACACGTCGTTCCTCTTTAGTCCCTCCTGTCGTACACGTCGTACCCCTCTGAAACGTCGTTCCTCTTTAGTTCCTCCTGTCGTACACGTCGTACCCCTCTGACACACGTCGTTCCTCTTTAGTTCCT
Organism: Phyllomedusa bahiana; assembly: GCA_025379985.1. Lineage (NCBI taxonomy): Eukaryota > Metazoa > Chordata > Amphibia > Anura > Hylidae > Phyllomedusa > Phyllomedusa bahiana. The sequence goes on along the minus strand of JAODAL010010950.1, from coordinate 62,170 downwards.
CCTGTCATACATGTCGTTCCCCTCTGACACACGTCGTTCCTCTTTAGTTCCTCCTGTCATACACGTCGTACCCCTCTGACACACGTCGTTCCTCTTTAGTTCCTCCTTTCATACATGTCGCACCCATCTGACTTACGTCGTTCCTCTTTAGTTCTTCCTGTCATACATGTCGTACCCCTCTGACACACGTCGTTCCTCGTTAGTTCTTCCTGTCATACATGTCGTACCCATCTGACACACGTCGTTCCTCTTTAGTTCCTCCTGTCATACATGTCGTACCCATCTGACACACGTCGTTCCTCTTTAGTTCCTCCTGTCATACATGTCGCACCCATCTGACGCACGTCGTTCCTCCTATCATACATGTCGTACCCATCTGACGCACGTCGTTCCTCCTATCATACATGTCGCACCCATCTGACGCACGTCGTTCCTCCTATCATACATGTCGCACCCATCTGACGCACGTCGTTCCTCTTTAGTTCCTCCTGTCATACACGTCGTACCCATCTGACACACGTCGTTCCTCGTTAGTTCTTCCTGTCATACATGTCGTACCCCTCTGACACACGTCGTTCCTCTTTAGTTCCTCCTGTCATACATGTCGCACCCATCTGACACACGTCGTTCCTCTTTAGTTCCTCCTGTCATACATGTCGCACCCATCTGACACACGTCGTTCCTCGTTAGTTCTTCCTGTCATACACGTCGTTCCCCTCTGACATACGTCGTTCTTCCTGTCGTACACGTTGTACCCCTCTGACACACGTCGTTCCTCTTTAGTTCCTCCTGTCATACATGTCGTTCCCCTCTGACACACGTCGTTCCTCTTTAGTTCCTCCTGTCATACATGTCGTTCCCATCTGACACACGTCGTTCCTCTTTAGTTCCTCCTGTCATACACATCGTTCCCCTCTGACATACGTCATTCCTCCTGTCATACACGTCGTACCCATCTGACACACGTCGTTCCTCTTTAGTTCCTCCTGTCATACACGTCGTTCCCCTCTGACACACGTCGTTCCTCGTTAGTTCTTTCTGTCATACATGTCGTACCCATCTGACACACGTCATCCTCTTTAGTTCCTCCTGTCATACATGTCGCACCCATCTGACACACGTCGTTCCTCTTTAGTTCCTCCTGTCATACATGTCGTACCCATCTGACACACGTCGTTCCTGGTTAGTTCTTCCTGTCATACATGTCGTACCCATCTGACACACGTCGTTCCTCTTTAGTTCCTCCTGTCATACATGTAGCACCCATCTGACGCACGTCGTTCCTCCTGTCATACATGTCGTACCCCTCTGACACACGTCGTTCCTCTTTAGTTCCTCCTGTCATACATGTCGCACCCATCTGACGCACGTCGTTCCTCCTGTCATACATGTCGTACCCATCTGACACACGTCGTTCCTCTTTAGTTCCTCCTGTCATACGTCGTACCCATCTGCACACTGTCGTTCCTGGTTAGTTCTTCCTGTCATACATGTCGTACCCATCTGACACACGTCGTTCCTCTTTAGTTCCTCCTGTCATACATGTCGCACCCATCTGACATACGTCGTTCCTCCTGTCATACATGTCGTACCCATCTGACACACGTCGTTCCTCTTTAGTTCCTCCTGTCATACATGTCGCACCCATCTGACACGTCGTTCCTCTTTAGTTCCTCCTGTCATACATGTCGTACCCATCTGACACACGTCGTTCCTCTTTAGTTCCTCCTGTCATACATGTCGTACCCCTCTGACACACGTCGTTCCTCGTTAGTTCTTTCTGTCGTACACGCCTTACCCCTCTGACACACGTCGTTCCTCTTTAGTTCCTCCTGTCATACATGTCGTACCCCTCTGACACACGTCATTCCTCGTTAGTTCTTCCTGTCATACATGTCGTACCCCTCTGACACACGTCATTCCTCGTTAGTTCTTCCTGTCATACATGTCGTACCCCTCTGACACACGTCGTTCCTCTTTAGTTCCTCCTGTCATACACGTCGTTCCCCTCTGACACACGTCGTTCCTCGTTAGTTCTTCCTGTCATACATGTCGTACCCATCTGACACACGTCGTTCCTCTTTAGTTCCTCCTGTCATACATGTCGTACCCATCTGACACACGTCGTTCCTCTTTAGTTCCTCCTGTCATACACGTCGTTCCCCTCTGAGATACGTCGTTCCTCCTGTCGTACACGTCGTACCCCTCTGACACACGTAGTTCCTCTTTAGTTCCTCCTGTCATACATGTCGTACCCCTCTGACACACGTCGTTCCTCGTTAGTTCCTCCTGTCATACATGTCGTACCCATCTGACGCACGTCGTTCCTCCTGTCATACATGTCGTTCCCCTCTGACACACGTTGTTCCTCTTTAGTTCCTCCTGTCATACATGTCGTACCCCTGACACACGTCATTCCTCGTTAGTTCTTCCTGTCATACATGTCGTACCCCTCTGACACACGTCGTTTCTCTTTATTTCCCTCCCTGTAATACATGTCGCACCCATCTGACGCACAGTCGTTCCTCCTGTCATACATGTCGTACCCCCTGACACACGTTGTTCCTCTTTAGTTCCTCATGTCATACATGTCGAACCCATCTGACACACGTCGTTCCTCCTGTCATACATGTCGTACCCCATGCTGACACACATCGTTTCCTTTTTTTTTTTTTTTAGTTCCTCCTGTCATACATGTCGCGTCACCTATCTGACACACGTCGTTCCTCTTTAGTTCCTCCTGTCATACACGTCGTACCCATCTGACAAACGTCGTTCCTCTTTTGTTCCTCCTGTCATCCATGTCGTACCCCTCTGACACACGTTGTTCCTCGTTAGTTCTTCCTGTCATACATGTCGTACCCATCTGACACACGTCATTCCTCGTTAGTTCTTCCTGTCATACATGTCGCACCCATCTGACACACGTCGTTCCTCGTTAGTTCCTCCTGTCATACATGTCGTACCCATCTGACGCACGTCGTTCCTCCTGTCATACATGTCGTACCCATCTGACACACGTCGTTCCTCTTTAGTTCCTCCTGTCATACATGTCGCACCCATCTGACGCACGTCGTTCCTCCTGTCATACATGTCGTACCCATCTGACACACGTCGTTCCTCTTTAGTTCCTCCTGTCATACATGTCGCACCCATCTGACACACGTCGTTCCTCTTTAGTTCCTCCTGTCATACACGTCGTACCCATCTGACACACGTCGTTCCTCTTTAGTTCCTCCTGTCATACATGTCGTACCCCTCTGACACACGTCGTTCCTCGTTAGTTCTTCCTGTCATACATGTCGTACCCATCTGACACACGTCGTTCCTCGTTAGTTCTTCCTGTCATACATGTCGTACCCCTCTGACACACGTCGTTCCTCTTTAGTTCCTCCTGTCATACATGTCGTACCCCTCTGACATACGTCGTTCCTCGTTAGTTCTTCCTGTCATACACGTCGTTCCCCTCTAACATACGTCGTTCCTCTTGTCGTACATGTCGTTCCCCTCTGACACACGTCGTTCCTCTTTAGTTCCTCCTGTCATACATGTCGTTCCCCTCTGACACACGTCGTTCCTCGTTAGTTCTTCCTGTCATACATGTCGCACCCATCTGACGCACGTCGTTCCTCCTGTCATACATGTCGTACCCCTCTGACACACGTTGGTCCTCTTTAGTTCCTCCTGTCATACATGTCGTACCCCTCTGACACACGTCATTCCTCGTTAGTTCTTCCTGTCATACATGTCGTACCCCTCTGACACACGTCGTTTCTCTTTAGTTCCTCCTGTAATACATGTCGCACCCATCTGACACACGTCGTTCCTCGTTAGTTCTTTCTGTCATACATGTCGTACCCATCTGACACACGTCGTTCCTCGTTAGTTCTTCCTGTCATACATGTCGCACCCATCTGACACACGTCGTTCCTCTTTAGTTTCTCCTGTCATACATGTCATACCCATCTGACACACGTCGTTCCTCTTTAGTTTCTCCTGTCATACATGTCGTACCCATCTGACACACGTCGTTCCTCGTTAGTTCGTCCTGTCATACCAGTAGCACCCATCTGTCACACGTCGTTCCTCCTGTCATACATGTCGTACCCATCTGACACACGTCGTTCCTCGTTAGTTCTTGCTGTCGTACACATCGTTCATAGGATATGTAGACGTTGGCCACCTGTGGATACCTGTGAGCAGGGATGCAGACATATACTGTGGCGTTCCTTCTGCATATCCATAGTGAAATAGAGTAAGGGGATGTGCACACAGAGTCTTGGGATCTGTATTGGGTCCGAAAAGCACATCCAAAATCGTAGCGTCTTTCGGATGCAAGACGCAGCTAAGTGTTTGGATGCATTTTGGCTGCAGCAGGTTCGCTCCCTATAGTTTATTATAGAGGCAGCTGTGTGTTTGGATCCATTTTGGCTGCAGCAGGATCGCACCCTATAGTTTATTATAGGGCTCCTGCTGAGTCTTTCGGACGAAAAATTGAAATGACAATTCCTGGAACAGATGCGAAAGACAGTGAGACGCGTATCGCCAATCCCTCGTGTTAAAGTCGATGCGTGTTTCTAATAAATAGCAATGTAAAATCACACTGCTATTTATTCGATACGTGTTTGGGTCTGTTTGGGGACTGACAGATCCAAACATGTATTGAAAAGCGTATGTTGCACGGAGTCAAAGACGCCGTGTGAACAGACCCTAAATGTAATCACAATTTCACTCTGGTTATTCCTTTTTCAGCTATGGATACACAACAGCTCTGTATGGTGTCCTTAGTCACCAACAAAATGGTGATTCAATCCACCTCCCCCTCCTTATGCACACAGGGGAGGGGGAGGCTTGTGAGGTCACCACCAGACCCGCCCACATTCACAGCAGTGCTGTAATACATGGTCTTTGTACATGGACCAAAATGTTTTTCTTATGGATGTGCTCCCCTGGTGCCAAGAGTGGGAAACCTTGAAAACTATTATGCATTTTTTAATATTTACCACAAATTGAATGAAAGAAAAAAATATGCTAAAAATTTAGACAAAAATGAACACACAACATTTCATCAATAAAAAAACAAAAAATTTGATGACAGATTCCCTTTAAGTGTTGAGGCTACATCCTTGTTTTTCCTTGAGAGATCCTCTTATCTTATCAATCATCTGGCTGTTGCTGGCTGAGGTGTTTCTCCTTCCAGGTGGTCCCTTCTCTGCTCTTTGATGCCCCTGGGGTGTAGTTTACCATATGAGATCTTTTTAGGAGAGTTTATTAAGTTTTAGCACCTCAGGGTGTCTGAAAACCTATACTGGTGCCTAAAGGAAATCCTACACAAAGTATGACTCCAAAATCCAGTAGGTGCTCCTCGTATTCAGAGGGTTGTGGTTCAGTCAAAAAGCGTACTCTGGCCACATATATGGGATGTATCTAAAATTGGCAGAATTGTCTCACTACAAGGATTGCTTTTCACATTACAGATCTTGCAAAAACAAGTCACTTTGCAAGATGTGTCCATTAACAGTGTCCTACCTATTCCTAGATATCCCCTCTTGTATGGGCTGCATCAGATCCTCAGCTCGCATCCATCCACAGACCTGTTTAAACTCTCCTGATAGGCTGTCAGTGCTGCTCGCTATAGCCAGGCTCGACTGGCCCACAGGGGAATAGGGGAAACCTCCGGTAGGCCCCTGAGCATGGTAGATCTGGGATGTTTTTTAACTGCAAATCTGACCATGGAAGAGGCAGAAAAGCAGAGAAAGACTAAAAAAGCAAGAAGCAGAGCATAGGAGGCATAATAATAATCTTTATTTACATAGCGCCAACAAATGCCACAGCAGTTTAAAATTTAGAGGGTATAGGTACAGACAAAAAGACAGACATTACACAATAAAAGCTACTTACAGATGAGACACAAGGTATGAGGGCCCTGCTCGCGAGAGCTTACAATCCATTAGGGTATATGGGTGAGACGAAGGGTGAGAAGTGCCAAGTTTACAATGGTCCAGCCATGTTTTATAAATATGGGGTGGTTTATATCTAAATTGGGTAAACATGCCACTCCAACTGTAAATCTATATACGTGCCAAATTTCTAAGTGGCAATTTAGAAGTGGCAATCCTCAGAATTATCCCAGAATTGAGCCAGAAGTGAGCATAAGGGAGCAGGGACTCTCGCCTTTTTGTAAGTAGCTGCACTTCTTTGCATACTCCTTAATTACCATGCTTGCTACTACTATCTACCTTGCAGCCATCTGCCCCCTATCTTACCACCCCTATCTTGCCCTCAGAAAATTAAATCCACATAAGCTCCTCTCCTTCCCTCACCTATGTACTCATCCCACACGCTATTTTCCCTCTTCAACCACCCCAAAGCTCCAGCTCATGTATTACTGCACAAACGCCACTCATATTCATCACTGAACCATCTGCTGTCTCTGTTCATTATCCTGCTTCTTGCTGCAGCGGACATCTCTCCTAACCCCGGCCCATCCTCCTTTACTGATCATCCCACCTCCTCCTCTACCTCCCATAGAAACCCTGCTAACCTGCTTGCTATTCGCTGTACGTCTTTTTCTGCCCCTTTTAAGTGTGCTCTATGGAACGCCCGATCCGTCTGCAACAAACTCACTGCTGTTCATGACCTTTTTCTCTCCAACTCCCTCAACCTGCTAGCCCTCACAGAAACATGGCTCCAGCAATCTGACACTGCTTCCCTTGCCGCTCTCACCTATGGTGGGCTACACTTCACCCACACCCCCAGACCTGAGAACAGGCCGGGTGGAGGAGTTGGCATACTCCTTTCTCCACACTGCACTTACCAGGTCATTCCCCCTGCACCCTCCCTCACTTTCCCCTCCTTTGAGGTCCACACCCTCAGACTCTTTCGGCCATTTTCCATCAGAGTCGCAGTTGTCTACAGACCCCCCGGCTCTCCCCGCAAGTTTCTGGATCATTTTGCCGCCTGGCTCCCACACTTCCTCTCTACTGAAATACCCACTCTCATCATGGGTGATTTCAACATCCCCATTGATGACCCCATGTCTCCTTCTGCCTCACAGTTTCTTTCATTAACCTCCTCTCTTGGCCTCTCGCAGTTTACTGACTCCCCAACCCACAAGGATGGGAACTCTCTGGATCTGGTCTTCTGTCATCTTTCCTCAATTTCTAACTTCACTAATTCTCCTTATGCTCTCTCTGACCACAACCTTATCTCCTTCATTATCACTAATTCTCAGCCTTCTCTGGACAAACCTGCTCATCACACATTCCGAAATATCCGCTCCATTAATACTCAGGAATCACAGGACACCATACAGTCCTCACTGCCCCCAATCTCCTCCCTCTCCTGTCCTGACCAGGCTGTCAAATGTTACAATGAAACGCTCACAACCACCCTGGACATGTTGGCACCACTCACACACCGCACCACCAGAATCAGACGCCCGCAGCCTTGGAACACACCTCAGACTCGTTTTCTCCAGTGATGTTCTAGGTGTGCTGAGCGGCTGTGGAGAAAGTCAAAGCTACCTGCAGACTTTCTCCACTACAAATTCATGCTCAGGACTTATCACACTGCCCTTCACTGTGCCAAACAAAAATATTTCACCTCCCTCATCTCAACACTACACAACAACCCAAAACGCCTCTTTGACACCTTCCACTCCCTCCTAAGGCCTAAAGCTCAGGCTCCGGTCACTGACCTCTGTGCTGAAGACCTGGCCACTCACTTCAAAGACAAAATTGAAAATATCCGGCAAAACATCACATCACAATCCCCAAATAATACCCATCCTGTCCCTCCCCGCACGTCCCCTAATCTACTCTCAGCCCTTGACCCGACGACAGAGGAAGAAGTGTCCAGGCTTCTCCTGTCTGCTCGCCCCACCACATGCTCTACTGACCCCATTCCATCCCACCTCGTCCAGTCTATTTCTCCAGCTGTCCTCTCTCACCTTACTGCTATCTGTAACCTCTCTCTCTCTCCACTGGGATCTTTCCATCTTCCTTCAAACACGCCATCATAACCCCTTTACTAAAAAAGCCCTCTCTGGACCCATCCTGTGCTGCCAACTACCGACCAGTCTCTAACCTGCCCTTCATCTCTAAACTCCTGGAACGCTTGGTCTACTCTCACCTAATCCGCTATCTCTCCACTAACTCTCTTCTTGACCCTCTGCAATCAGGTTTCCGCACCCTACACTCCACGGAAACTGCATTAGTTAAAGTCTCAAATGATCTCCTGACAGCAAAATCTCAAGGTAACTACTCATTGTTGCTTCTCTTGGATCTCTCTGCAGCATTTGACACTGTGGATCACCAACTTCTCCTCAGCATGCTCAGCACCATTGGCCTCCAGGACACCGCTCTCGCTTGGTTCTCGTCCTACCTCTCTGACCACTCCTTCAGTGACTCATTTTCCGGTTCGACCTCCTCTCCTCTTCCTCTTGCTGTTGGAGTTCCTCAGGGATCAGTTCTAGGTCCTCTCCTCTTTTCATTGTATACAGCCCCCATTGGACAAACCATCAGTAGATTTGGCTTCCAGTACCATCTCTATGTAAGCCGAGTACCGAGGGCAGGTTTTCCGGAATACAGCGAAGTCACGGACAAAGAACACGACTCCAACACCAGCTCAACAACGGTTTGTTTTACTGAATTTTCTGGAACAAGATGGTGAACAGGTCCCCCAAACACAAATTTACAAATACGTATCCTGGCCCCTGTGCTGCACAGCGCCGCGCAAGAAGTGTACTCTCTGGATGCACGGTAACTTTACCTAACCGTGGGGTTCGGAAAGGCCGATAACCCCTTACCTTCTTTATACCGTAATCTCCAATGGTAACAATTGTGTGTGGTGGCGGTTGCAGGGGCTCGTGGTGCAGCACAGCAGCTTACACAGCTTAAATGATTTACCCACTTCCCTCCCAAACGCATGTGACACAAACGTTCCCTCACAGATGAACCGGTTCAAGTAGCTAATGGTGTGCTAGTGAACTCTCCAAGTCCTAAACAGGAGAATGTATTTGGGAAACCCTCCTTTGGCCTGTAACTGAGCCTAACTAAACTAATATCAGGCCTTCTCACAGTCCTGAACTCGTTGGCGTGCACGCATCCGCTGAGGTACCTTAAAGATGGCCGGCAATTCCTGTTCTCAGGTGCAGATGGATGGAATGGATGGTCCGGCTGCAGACAGTCCTCTCTATCGTGGCAGCTTGTCCTTCTTGTCCAGGAGTTCTCTCTCTCCCTCTGCGATGGCGTCTGTATGGACAGTCAGGCTCTCCTCTGTCCCTGGAACGACTGTGAATCCTGGCTCCTTTAGCTCAGTCTCTGTCTGTTCTCCTCAGAATCTCAGCAGCTTCTCAAAATGGCTGCTACATGTGCCAGCCTTATACCATGTCCCTCATTTGCATATACTGGAAACTGGACGCAGCGGCATCTTGTGGCCAAACAGTAGAATACAAAGAAACATTTTACAACTGTCATGCATGGAATTTTACTTAGAAAACACAAGGAGGCTGTCCCACTATCCCACATCTATGCGGATGACACCCAATTATACACCTCCTCCCGTGACGTCACTCCAGCCCTGCTACAAAACACCAGTGACTGTCTGTCTGCTGTCTCTGACATCATGTCCTCTCTCCATCTGAAACTAAACCTCACTAAGACTGAACTTCTTGTCTTTCCGCCATCTACTAACCAACCCCACCCTGCTATTTCTGTTTCTGTATGTGGTACCACCATTTCTCCTAGGCAGCAGGCCCGCTGTCTTGGGGTTATATTAGATTCTGATCTGACCTTCACCCCATATATCCAATCCCTTGCCCGCTCCTGTCACCTGCACCTCAAGAATATCTCCAAAATCCGTCCGTTTCTCACTGTGGAAACAACTCAAACTCTCATTACTGCTCTTATTCTTTCTCGTCTTGACTACTGCAACTCCTTGCTTATCGGTCTCCCTCTCTGCAAACTCTCCCCTCTCCAATCTGTCCTGAATGCAACAGCCAGGCTCATCTTTCTCTCCAGCCGCTATACTGACGCCTCTACCCTGTGTCAGTCACTGCACTGGTTGCCCATCCAGTACAGGATACAGTATAAACTCAGCACTCTCACCCATAAAGCTCTCCACAACGCTGCACCCCCCTACATCACCTCCCTCGTCTCTGTCTACCACCCGACCCGCTCTCTCCGCTCTGCTGCTGATATCAGGTTACACTCATCAATCATCCGAACCTCTCATGCCCGCCTACAAGATTTCACACGTGCAGCACCAATTCTCTGGAATATGCTACCGCGGGCGATCAGGCACATTCACAACCCTCACAGTTTTAAGAGGGCCCTGAAAATACATCTTCTCAGTCTGGCCTACCAAGATCCCTAACTGCTATCACACACATTTGTCACTCCCTACACTAGGGCACTCACAGGCACTTATCTGTATATAGATGTACTGTCTGGGTGGCAGGTTCATCCATTTTTCATGTAAACCACCCCCTATTTATGAAACATGGCTGGACCATTGTAAACTTGGCACTTCTTACCGTATGTTTCACCCATACACCCTAATAGATTGTAAGCTCTCACGAGTAGGGCCCTCTCATTTGTAAGTACTTTTAATGTGTAATGTCTGTATGTTTACCCTTGAATTTGTAAAGTGCTGCGGAATATCTTGGCGCTATATAAAGATTATTATTATTATTATTATTATATACAAATAAGTGCCTGTGGGTGCCCTATTGTAGGGAGTGACAGAAGTGAGTGTAATAGAAGGTAGAGGTTAGCAATTCGGGATCTTGGTAGGCCTGCCTAAGAAGATGTATTTTCAAGGCACTGTTAAAACTTTGAAGGTTAGGATTGTGCCAGATTGTTAGTGGTAGGATGTTCCAGAGAACTGGTGAAGCACGTTTGAAATCTTCGGATGATTGTGGCCTGTAGTTTAATAGCAGCGGAGCGGAGAGAGTGGGTAGGACAGTAGACAGAGATGAGGGAAGAGATGTAGGGGAGTACAGCGCTGTGCAGAGCTTTATTGTTGAGAGTGAAGAATTTATTTTGTATCCTGCACTGGATGGGCAACCAGTGCAGTGACTGACACAGGGTCGAAGCATCAATATAGCGGCTGGAAAGAAAGATGGACCTGGCTGCTGCATTCAGAACAGATTGGTGAGAGGAGAGTTTACAGATAGGGGGACCAATAAGCAAGGAGCTACAGTAGTCAAGATGAGAAAGAGTAAGAGCCATAATAAGAGTTTGAGTTGTTTCCACAGTGAGAAACGGACGGATTCTGGAGATGTTCTTGAGGTGCAGGTGACCGGAGCGAGCAAGGGACTGGATATAGGGGGTGAAGAACAAATCAGAGTCTAGTATAACCCCAAGACGGCAGAACTGCTGCCTAGGAGTTATGGTGGTACCACACACTGAGACAGAAATAGTATGGTTGGTTAATAGATGGCGGAAAGACAAGAAGTTAATTTTTAGTAAGGTTTAGTTTAAGATAGAGAGAGGACATGATGTCAGAGACAACGGACAGACAGACTCTTGTGTTTTATAGCAGGGTAGGAGTGATGTCTCGGGAAGTGGTGTATAGTTGAGTATCATCAGCATAGAGATGGTACTGGAAGCCAAATCTGCTGATGGTTTGTCCAATGGGGCTGTGCAGATTGAAAAGAGGAGAGAAGCAAGAACCGATCCCTGAGGAACCCCAACAGCAAGAGGGAAAGGAAAAGAAGTAGAACCTGCAAATGAGACACTGAAGGAGCGGTCAGAGAGCTAGGATGAAAACCAACAGAGTGCGGTGTCCTGGAGGACTATAGCGCTGAGCATGCTGAGGAGAAGATGGTGATCAACAGTGTCAAATGCTGCAGACAGATCCAGAAGAAGCAACAATGAGTAGTTGCCCTTTGATTTAGCAGTGTGGAGGTCATTAGAGAATTTAGCGAGCGCAGTTTCTGTGGAGGGAGAGGAGATAGTGTTGTGAGCCTGCCATACTTCCAAGGTGTTTTGTTTGTCAAAGATGAAGAGTCATCAGTGGGCTAGACCCTCTCTGGTGAGATTTTTTAACCTGTTAAGATGTTTTAGTTCTCCACACCGGGCAGAAAGTGTCATAGGGCCTCTTCCGCATTGTCGAAGTAGGTTGCTTGCCGGTTTACCATTACTCAGCTTTGCAGGGTAAAGTAACTGGAACTGCATGTTTCACTCCTGAAGATGTCTGCAGACGTTAAGCCTTGTGTCGTTGGGAGACTTGTAGGGAGAAGAGTAGTAGAATGTTTCTGCTCCTCCATAGACAAGCCATGAACTGTGATGAAAAGTTCATTCCTTTATACTTTCTCTCTCTGTGTGCCCATCACATGGACAGGACAGATTTTAAAACTAAAAAATTTAAATACAATGTATAAAAAACAAAAAGGTTGATATTGGTTGATGTGGTTTACATGTCAAGTGCTCCTCCACCCTTCATTTTTCATTTTTGTATTCCAAGAGCCATAACATTTACTTTTGTGGGATTAGTTGAGTTTTTCAATGCCTCCATTTTGGGATACATATAATTTATTATTCTATTTTGAGGACAGTAGGGGTAATGCAGTTCTGTTATTTTCATTATTTAATTTATTTATAAAGCACAATTGTCTTACACAGCACTGTACAGAGATCATCATCATTCAAGTTATTCCCTGTCCCAAAATTCCAGATTTACGTACCCATATCATTGTGTGGGGAAAAAAATAACTTTTTTCTTTGCCTCAGTACAACTACAGCCAAAAATATATAGTTAATTTTACTCTTGAAAAATATATTAAAATTTACAATATAAATAAAAACTAAGACAAGAAGCATACTTCCCTCCTGGACGCTGTTGTTCCATCCCCGCAGCTGTCCAGGTGATCCCAACAGTAGACTTGAACATTCACCGTTCACATGACAGGTACAGTCATTCAAAAGCTACAGCAGTCATGTGAACGTTCAAAACTTCTGCCAGGATCAGTGGGATGCCGGGGCGATAGAATGACAGGGTCCAGGAGGTAAGCATGCTTCTTCTCTTCTATTTTCCATTATGCCCTAACAGACTAATGGGCATTTCCTACTGTGTGAACACCCCATTAAACTTCTATTTTATAGGTCAGTACTAATAGACAGCAGACAGGTAATGGAGGGCAATTATGAGGGAACTTTGGGTTTTGGAGCAAACATATTGCTGGATTCTTTTTCAGCCACCATGATGCTTTTACAAACCCATGAGGCACCAGTAAAGTGGGGAAACCCCCTTAAAAGTAGCCCCAACCAAAGGGACTGACCAGTCAATTCTCTGTGCTGCCTGCTTGCTGCCCCCAAGGGCTGATTGGTAATATATCACTTCGTGTTACAGTCAATCCATGTATATCACAAGGCATTATGGGAAAGGAATTGAGAAGCTTAGGCGCCCTCTATTGGATGTAACAGATCCTCAATTTGCTTCCGACTCAATGAATCCTTAGAAAGCAAAAGGGATATTAGCCAACACAGTATCACTCATCTGCATACAGCGGTTTCGTGGTTTTGCTCCTCATCAGTGCAGAGCAGAGTATACTGGCTGGCTGTCTGGGAGGCAATGAGTGGCTCAGAAAGGGGAATATATCTCCTTGGGGACAGCACCATATAGGTGTGTGGAGTTTTGAAATAGCTTTTTTGCCCTCCACTAAGCGTCATCATATCGCAAGGCATTATGGGAAAGAAGCGGAGAAGCTCAGGCATCCTTTATTGGATGTAACAAATCCTCAATTTGCTTCAGACTCACTGAATCTTTAGAAAGCAAATAGGATATTAGTCAAGCCAGTATCACTCATCTGCATGCAGCTGTTTCAGGGTTTTACCCCTCATCAGTACAGAGCAGAGTGTATTGGCTGGCTGGGTGGGAGGCAATGAGTGGCTCAGAAAGAGGAATAGCTCTCATTGGGGAGAGCACCATATAGGTGTGTGGCATTTTTAAATTGAGTTTATGGTACATTGACCTATATAAAGAGCAACCATACGATTCCCAAGGTAAATGGGACCTTCTACATAAAACCCAACCCCGCAAATTATCAGCAGAGAAAAGAGAACTCCTGACAGCGCCAATAACACCCCTAGAGATCACGGATATCATCAACTCCTTGAGAGGTAATAAGTCCCCGGGTCCAGGCAGGTTCTCCGTACAATACTTCAAGCTATTGAAGACAGAAATTATCCCCACACTAACGACCCTCTTTAATGCAATTTACAGGGAAAACATAGTGGTTGAGGGCTTCCAGGAGGTGCGAATGATAATTTTGCCAAAACCGGGCAGAAGCTCAGAGGAGGTCGGATCTTATAGACCGATCTCCCTGTTAAACAGGGATTATAAAATGTTGGCGACTATCCTGGTAACCCGGCTCCAAAACTTTCTGCACAATTTATTAACGCCATCACAACTGGGTAGGGTTCGCCACTCAACAAGAGGCATACACACTGCTATGCCAGCAACAGTGACGGCATCTTTGAATAAGCACCCAACCACTATGCTGCTTAGCCTGGATGCCGAAAAGGCCTTCGATTCGGTCTCATGGAAGTTCCTCAACACATCCCTGAGACATAGGAATTTTGGCGATACCTTCCAGCAGAATGTACAATCTCACACCATGACATTTCTAACAATAAATGGCATAAACTCCTCCCCAATCCCACTATGGAGGGGTGCAAAGCAGGGATGCCCCTTTCGCCACTACTGTTTGATCTGGCCTTGGATCCCTTCCTGTGGCACCTCCACTCTTGGGACGGCTTTCAGGGTATTGAGGTAGAGAGGGCAGAATTGAGAGTCTCGGCGTTTGCTGTTGGCTTGCTAATTTTTATCTACAGATCCAAGTCTAGCTTACAAAACCTACTAGTTGAAATTTAATCAAAAGGAGCATTGTCAGGCTTCAGAGTAAATTTAGACAAATTAGAGTCGTTGATGCTAGCAGGACTGCACAAACCAACATAGGCAGTCTCCCATTGAGGTGGCAATCCCGTTCTTTAACTTATTTTAGAGTACAAGTACCTAAGAATCCCTCTGCTATTTATTCTATAAACTTTAATTCATTCATGAAGCACCTGAACGATAGCCTAAATGCATGGACAGGACTCACCTAATCTTTTATAGGCAGAGCTAACCTGATAAAGCTAGTGATATTTCCTAAATTGCTATATTTGTTCCAAACTCTTCCCATTTTCCTCAGACCCCGCGAAGAAAAGCTCTTGAATAAACTATTCAAGATCTTCATCTGGCAAGGGAAACATTCCAGAATTCTATTAAATATTTTACAACAAACAAAACATGGGGGAACCAACTTCCCAGACATCAGATTATACAACCTGGCGACCAATCTCTGCATAATACACGACTGGTTTGTGGGAATGAATGGTTTTGCATCGACAGGCCTTGAGACAGATTTGTGCCTGGGCCTCTCGCTGTCAAGCCTCCAGCACTTCCCAGCCTCGGAACTTCCTCCTGAGATTAGAGCCAATCCTCTATTCATGGCACCCTGGAGGACATGGCATTTGGCTCGAAGAAAATGCTCCCTATCTGGGGAAGTTTCATAAGGGCTTTCCCTTGTAGGCAACCCAGCATTCCAAGCAGGCAAACCTCACCCTATCTTTAGGCGGTGGCGGGACAAAGGCTTCAGGACAATAGAAGATGTGCTGGATCCCCAACACAGAAAACCATTAACATTCAATCAAGTGTGTCTCAAATATAGTTTTGTCTTTCCCCATTTATTTCACTACATGCAAATTCAAAACTACTCACCTACTCACAGATAATTTATACCATTGCTTCTGGGCATGCTCGGCAAGCTAGGCGTTCTGGAAACGCATACATCAGTTCCACTTTTCCCATACCCAACGTAACATTTCCCTAACTCCTAACTGGGCTATCTTTGGCGAGTTGCAGGACTCAAACCTACGAATCCCAGTACATACCAAGTGCTTAATTTTCTATATATCTGCGGCAGCACGAAAAACAATACTACTAATGTGGATAGGTCCCGATATGCCTTCATTAAGCATCTTCTTAGACAAGCTAATTTTCCTTTTACGGATGGACTGGGTGGAATCATCCCTTCAAAAAGTGACTAGGGTAAAACAGTTCTTCCTCACCTGTCAACCCATCATAGATTTACTTCCAGAATGGGTGAGAGACCGCATTAGGTCATACTTTAACACTACAACATGGTTTTTGCAACAGTCGACTAGAGGCCAATTTTCAGGCTAACAAGTCAGCAAAATGCCTAACGTACGGCTTTTGGTTGGTGGTGTTTCTCAACTGACGGGATGGTATATGCTTCACGCATCCACAGCAACCAAACCCTATTCTCTTTCTTTCTCCTACCCTCTTCCCCCACTTTTCTATTTTTTCGCTCTCTTTTCTTCCTCTCTGCCTTTCAGGCATCACTCTTGAACAGAACAATAGAAAATAATTTTACAGTTCGCATTCAAGTTGAAAAATTGTTGACAAACCAATAAACAGTTACTGTTAAATTATCTTAGTCATTGAAAGTAATAAGATTCTTTACTTACCTTTTTGTCTGATGACTTGATTGGACGATGTGTCCCGACACTGCATGTTCTCAAAGCTACCCGCTGCCGCATTTCACTATGCTTTTTGTTATCCTTACCTTATCCTCCTCTCCCTTTTCCACCACCCCTGTCACCTTCCATCCCTCCCCTTCGACTACCTCTGTTATAAATATTTGTAAAAATTTTATTGAAAAGGTTAATAAAAATATAATTTGAAAAAAAAAGAAAAAAGAAATTGAGTTTATGCCCTCCACTAAACATATGCATATCACAAGGCATTATGGGAAAGGAGCTGAGAAGCTCAGGCGCCCTCTATTGGATGTAACAAATCCTCAGTTGGCTTCCGACTCACTGAATCTTTAGAAAGCAAAGGGGATAGTAGTCAAGCCAGTATAATTCATATGCATACAGCTGTTTCTGGGTTTTGTCCCTCATCAGTGCAGAGCAGAGTGTACTGGTTGGCTTGGAGGCAATGAGTGGCTCAGAAAGGGGAATATCTTTCCTGGGGTAGAGCACCATATTGGTGTGTGGAGTTTTGAAATTGCCTTTTTTCCCTCCACTAAGGATCTGCATATGATGCTCTCCCCAAGGAGAGATATTCCCCTTTTTGAGTCAATGTCTGTATAACAGGAAGAAGGTAGCTTTACATCAGGAGATTGGTACCATAACCATCTAGTGATCACTTTTTACCCACAAAGATTAGACAGCCATGACTCGGTAAGAGAGACTGCTCTGCTTGTGCCCTTGCCTGATTGACACTAGCAGATTTGTAAACATTTTAGACCTCTGCTACAGTGAATATTAAATTACTAGGTGGTATTAACTGACCAATCAGAGCCATTGTTTAGGTGGTGACAATAGCAGTCATCTTTACTCTAATAGCACAATGACCACTTCCTGAAGTGTAACTGTATCGGAATTTGCGGGAAGTCCTTCCGGATTATAACATGCATTCATGTTCTGTGTCAGGAACAATTAAAAGGGTGAGCAATGGAGCCAAGGGAAGAGCATTTGGAACCTGCTACAGATCAAGCAAAAGCTATCAGCTCCAAACAGTTAAGTTTTTCAGTTTCTTTTGGGTGCCCAGCTGTTAACCACAGCTGTTTCCCTTTTATTGTAACCTACCACTGTAAAAAAACATTTTTACAGGTTTGGTTCTTTTTCCAAAAAAGATTTACCATACAATTCTAAAATACCATAAAATGTCATACCTTGGTACAGACACCGTGCCTACACCAGTTTTCTGTTGATTACAACGTAGGCGGATTGTGGTAGTGCGACCAGAAACACAGGACTGAGTAAGTTCTTTGGACCTGTAAGATAAATTTAAGGTGAACAGGATGTTAGCGATATAAACTTGGCATCAAGCAGCCACAATAGAAACAATGGTCTGACGTAAGACAGCATAGATTTTTCATAATGCACAAGTCAGTCAGTAAGTGTTAACACAGTACAGACAACCAAAATCTTATTTATTATGTTTAAGAGAGTGGAACAGTTAAGTTTTGATCTGACTTTGGAGGACCTGAATGTAAGACCCCCTCATATAATCAGTTCATTTAAAAAACTGGTCCCCAAAAAGCATTAAAAGATGCACTTAAGTTTGTTAACCCTTTAGGTGTTTCACAACAATTAAAGTGGAGGTTGAATTTCAAAGGTTAATTTCTTTTGCATATTTTAATCCTTTTTTTTTTTTTTTAAACTGGAAAACAATAGATGGTAACGGAGAAATACAACTCAATATTAATTTCTGATTTTGAAAATATCACATATAAGGCCCGAATGGGCTATTTGACTACTGGCATCAGAATTGAAGGATATTGAGGCCTACTTTTAATGAAATATATTTATGAACCATTAAAAGCTACAGACTACATATCACTAATTATCTATAGGCATGTAGGAAAAGGTAAATAAAGACTACTATCAAATACATTGCTTTTCTAATTTTGCTTCATTTTAGAGTTAGATCAGTTTTTATCTTATGCCGGTTTACACAGGCTTCTCAGAATTATGCCCTTGTCTTGTCGTAGCAGGGCGGAGCTTGCTTTTCAGTCTCTGGTCTCATCTTTCTACTGCAAAAAACTCTTGGAGTAACTGACATGCAAGGAATCTTGTACCATCCATGGTGCTCCGCACCATTGGCCTCCAGCACACCGCTCTCACTTGGTTCTCATCTTACCTCTCTGACCGCTCCTTGAGTGTCTCATTTGCAGGTTCTACTTCTTCTCCTCTCCCTCTTGCTGTTGGGGTTCCACAGGGATCGGTTCTTGGTCCTCTCCTCTTTTCAATCTACACAGCCCCAATTGGACAAACCATCAGCAGATTTGGCTTTCAGTACCATCTCTATGCTGATGACACCCAATTATACACCTCTTCCCATGACATCACTCCTGCTCTCCTACAAAACACCAGTGACTGTCTGTCCGCTGTCTCTGACATCATGTTTTCCCTTTATCTTAAACTAAACCTCACTAAAACTGAACTTCTAGTCAACCCACCATCTAACAACCCCATTTATGCTATTTCTCTTTCAGTGTGTGGCACCACCATAACTCCTAGGCAGCAGGCCTGCTGTCTTGTGGTTATACTAGATACTGATCTGTCCTTCACCCCATATATCCAACCCCTTGCCCGCTCCGGTCACCTGCACCTCAAGAACAACTCCAGAATCCGTCCTTTTCTCACTGAAACAACTCAAACTCTCATTGTTGCTCTTATTCTTTCTCGTCTTGACTACTGTAACTCCCTGCTTATCGGTCTCCCTCTCTACAAACTCTCCCCTCTCCAATCTGTCCTGAATGCAGCAGCCAGGCTCATCTTTCTTTCCAGCCGCTACACTGATGCCTCTACCCTGTGTCAGTCACTGCACTGGTTGCCCATTCAGTACAGGATACAACATAAACTCATCACTCTCACCCATAAAGCTCTCCACAGCGCTGCACCCCTCTACATCTCCTCCTTCATCTCTGTCTACCACCCTACCCAGTCTCTCCGCTCTGCTGATGATCGTAGACTACATGCCTCAGTCCTCCAAACCTCCCATGCCCGTCTCCAAGATTTTTCACGTGCGGCACCAGTTCTCTGGAACATGCTACCATGGGCGATCAGGCACACTCATAACCCTCATAGTTTTAAGAGGGCCCTGAGAATACATCTTCTCAGTCTGGCCTACCAGAATCCCTAATGGCTAACCCCCCATTCTCTAGCGCACACATTTCTGTCACTCCCTACAATTCGGCACTTATTTGTATATAGATGTACTGTCTGGTTGGCAGGTTCATCTGATTTCTATATAAACCACCCCATTTTTATGTCAAAGGTCTGGACCATTGTAAATCTAGCATTTCTAATCCCTCGTCTCACCCGTATACCCTAATAGATTGTAAGCTCTTGCGAGCAGGGCCCTCACTCATCTGTAAGTAGCCTTTCATTGTGCAATGTATGTCATTTTTTTTTGTCTGTACCTACACCCTCCAAGTGCTGCGGAAAATGTTGGCGCTATTTAAATAAAGATTATTATTATTATCCTGTGAGATCTGCAGAGCACATTTATGTCTAATTACATTAAAAAGAACACGCTTACTCAATAGCTAACAGCATCTTTCAGCTGCATGTAAGCTTTTTTCTCTCATTATAAATACCACTCTGCTAGCTCATATTTTTAGCCCTTATAGGTCCTACATGTATAATTACATCGTACTTCATAAAAAAAACAAAGAAGGAGGAGAAGCCCTGTTTGTAGGGAAACGGTAAGGGCTCTGTGAGGACAGGAGCATGAAGGACATTGAGGTGGCCATAACAGCATTGTTTGGGTATGTTCACATAGCTGATTTTATTTGTTGTATAGGGTATACTGTACGCACCAATTTTTGAATTACATTGGGTTGAGAGATTTACCATTTTGTAACAGATATGATATCCATAGCTAGTCTATAACATATGATGTGGCACTGTTTGAAACTGGAACAGTACTAGAAAAAGATTGTACATTGCATCAATCAGGTGTTTTCCATCTCTCTAGACAGTACACCATTCACTTGCCTTTTTGGTCATGTAGATGATCTTGCGGTGGATTATAAATGAAAAAAATTGCTGTGGCTAGAATATTGTTCATGGCAAGAAAAGTGTTTGCTCAAAAATGGATTAATGCAATTGTTTCATATCCCTTGAAAAAGGAAATTATAGGAAATTTTACTCTCTTCCTAAATTTGAAAAAAAATGTGGTCTAAATGGTTGGATTTTCATGGTCTCACCCCTTATCACCTAATTTGTGACAGAATTTTTCACTTTTAACTTCTTGAAATAAGTCATGTAGTGCACTGTTCCTGAGATTGGAAAAGACATATCGCGGATCGGGTTGACAGACTGCTGGGTGGGGCTGGTGAGAATCCAGCTTTCATGGTGCACATTGGCACCAATGACAAAGTTAGAGGTAGGTGGAGTGTCCTTAAAAACAGTTTCAGGGACTTAGGCCAAAAGCTCAAGGCAAGGACCTCAAAGTTAATATTTTCAGAAATACTACCTGTAGCACGGGTCACACCGGAAAGGCAGCGAGAGATTAGAGAGGTGAATAAGTGGCTCAAAAATTGGTGTAGGAAAGAGGGATATGGGTTTTTGGAGAACTGGGCTGACTCCTCTTTTGGCTACAGACTCTATGCTAGGGACAGTCTGCATCTAAATGGGGAGGGTGCAGCTGTATTGGGGGATGAAATGGCCAGGAAGGTGGAGGAATATTTAAACTAGGGCCTGGAAGGAGGGTTACAACATAGTTAGCGTGCAAAATAGTGAAGATAGAGAGCTTGGAATAAGGAATAAAACAGGGGGTGTAGTGAAGGGAAGGGGTGTAGCAATAGTTAAAAAGAACAGAGGAAAATAAATAAAAACTGAAAAATCTCTAAATTGCTTTCTGACCAATGCCAGGAGTCTAACTCACAAAATAAATGAACTATAATTGTTAATTGCTGAAGAAAAATATGACATAGTGGGGATAACGGAGATATGGCTGGATGAGAGCTACGACTGGGCGGTTAATTTACAGGGTTACAGTTTATTTAGAAGAGATCTTAAACATGGGAAGGTTGAGGTGTATGTCTCTATGTAAAATCCTGTCTGAAGCCAATACTGCAGGAAGATATAGATACAGGAAATGAGAATGTGAAATCATTATGGGTAGATATACATGGGGGTAATAACAATAATAAAATTCTAATAGGCCACCAAATATAACAGAATCCCTGGAATGTGTACTCCTCAGGCAAATAGATGAAGTGGCTAATCACAATGGGGTTGTTTCTATGGGCGACTTTAGCTACCAAAACATAAATGGGGAAACTGAAACCTGTATTTCTCATAAAGGAAATAGGTTTTAGTCAATAAGATAATTACCTTTCCCAAATGGTGCAAGAACTGACTAGAGCAAACGTCCTTCTAGACTTAATATTCACTAAGAGACCTGACAGAGTAACAAGGGTTCAGGTTGGGGGGCACCTAGGAAATAGTGACCATAATAAAATAAATTTCCATTTATCCTTCAATAGAGTTTGTTGTCGAGGAGCCACAAAAACACTATTTTAGGAAGGCTAATTTTATTCTGCTTAGGGAGGCCCTAAACCGCATTGACTGGGACACGGTGTTTAAAAATAAAAGAACAAATAATAAATGGGAGATCTTCTACTCCTTCTCGACATTGTACACACTCATACGCCCTAGCGGGAAGTGCGTTTTCGCAAATGGACGTATGAGTATACTACCACTGGCCTCATGCTGCATTAACCCTTCATTATTGCGACACATCATGGTCACGATAATGAAGCTGCAGGCAGGAGGAGTGAGCACCTCCTGCCTGCTATCCGGCGCAGTGAGCGGCTCCCTTACCCGTCAGCCCGGATGCTTTCTGAAAGCATTTTCGGCATGGTGATTGACAGATTGAAGATTGTTGTTACAAATCCGCTCTGGGGAAAAGTGAAAAAATTTGAAAAACACAAACACAAAAAATAAAATAAAAAACACGTACACCGCCCTTTGCCCCTTTACAAACGCCAATCGCCCCAAAAAAGATCAAAAAGAAATAAAGTATCCATATTTCCGTATTGCCGCGTGCATAACGACCCACCCTATAAATCTGTCACGCTAATTAGCCCGTACAGTGAACGCTGTAACAAAAAAAAACTGTCACAGAACTGCGGTTTTTGTTAATCCCGCAGTACATAAAATGGAATAAAAAGCGATCAAAAACTCATATAAACACCAAAGTGGTGTCAATTAAAACGTCAGTTCATCCCGCAAAAAAAAACCTTACACAGCTCTGTATAAGGAAAAATAAAAAAGTTATGGCTAAGAAGATAGCGATGCATAAATATTGTTTTACACAAAAAACACTTTTTTTTTTTTTTTTTTAAGTGCTTCAACACTTAATTTTCACAGCATAATGCTAAAAAAAATTGTGAAACACCTGTTGGGTCGATATACTTGCACCCCTGGATACGTTCCTTAATGAGTGTAGTTTCCAATATGGGGTCTTTTTAGGGGTGTTTATTAAATTTGAGCACCTTAGGGTGTCCGCAAACCTGAAATGGCGCCTAAATAAAATCGTAATGAAAAGGAGACCCCCAAAGTCCAGTAGGTGCTCCTCCTATTCTGTGGCTTGTGGTTGAGCCAAATAGCGCACTAGGGCCACATATGGGATATCTCTGAAAACAGCAGAATCTGAGGAATCAATATTAAGTTGCATTTCCCTGATCACATCTACCATATTCTTGTGAAGAATGGATAAAAATTGAAAATCTGCAAAAAAAAAGGGAAATTCTGAAAATTTCACCTCCACTTTGCTTTAATTTCTGTTAAACAACTAATGGGTTAATAAACTTCCTAAATGCTGTTTTAAATACCTTAGGGGGTGTAGTTTCTTAGATGAAGTCCTTTATGGGGGTACCTAACATACAGGCCAATCAAAGTCATGTCAGAGCTGGACTGGTCCCTTAAAAATTATATATTGCAAATTTTCTTGAAAATTTGAAAAATACTACTACATTTCTAAGCCCCCTAATGTCGTAAAAAAAAAAAAAAAAATTTAAAAAAAATTATGCCATCCTACAGTAGACATATGGTAGATGCTAGTTATAAAAATTTTGAGTGGAATAACTATCTGCCTTACACACATTTTGAAGTTTGAAATCGGTAAATTTTTCTAATTTTTCACGATACTTTGATATTTTTCACAAATAAACAAGGACTTTTTGGACCAAAATTTCTTACTATCTTAAAGCACAATGTGTCAAGAGAAAACAGTCTCTAAATCACATGGATAGGTTTAATTGTCAAAAAATTATTCTCACAAAGTGACATGTCAGATTTCAAAAATGGGGCTCTGTCAGAGAGGCCAAAACTGGCTCCAGCGGTAAGGGGTTAAAAACATCTTAGACGCCCGCTGTGAGAGATACATACCTTATGGTAATAAAATAATTAGGAAAAGGAAAAACCCAATGTGGATCAACAGATTTAAAGGATAACAAAAAAATAAATAAAAAAAAGAAAGTGTTTCAGCTACTAAAACAGGAGGGCAGTGAAGAGGCACTAAAAAGCTATAAGGAAAAAAATTAAATATGTAAATTAATGATAAAAGCAGCAAACCTGGAAACAAAGACATATTGCCATAGAAAGTAAAACTAACCCCAAAATATTTTTTTAACTACCGTATATACTCGAGTATAAGCCGAGGCACCTACTTTTGCGGAAAGCTTATTGACTCGAGTATAAGCCTACGGTGGAGAATGCAGCGGCTACTGGTGAATTTTAAAAATAAAAATAGATACCAATAAAATTACATAGGCAGTTTAATGTCCCCCATAGGCAGATATAGGCCGTTTAATGTCCCCCATAGGCAGATATAGGCTGGTATAGGAAGTTTAATGTCCCCCATAGGCTGATATAGGCAGTTTAATGTCCCCCATAGGCAGGTTATAGGCATGTATAGGCAGTTTAATGTCCCCCATAGGCTGGTATAGGCAGCTATATGACCCCCATAGGCAGGCTATAGGCAGGTAATTGCCCCCATAGGCAGGTATAGGTCGTTATAGGCAGGTATAGGTCCTCATAGGCTGGTTATAGTCTGGTATAGGCAGGTATAGGTCCCCTAGGCAGGCTATAGGCAGGTAATTGCCCCCATAGGCAGATTATGGGCAGGTATAGGTCCTCATAGGCAGGGTATAGGCAGGTATAGGTCCCCCTAGGCAGGCTATAGGCAGGTATAGGTCCCCCTAGGCAGGTATAGGAAGGGTATAGGTCCCCCTAGGCAGGCTATAGGCAGGTATAGGCTGGTTATAGGCAGGGATAGGCAGGTATAGGTCCTCATAGCAGGCTATAGGCAGGTATAGGTCCCCCTAGGCAGGCTATAGGCAGGTATTGTCACCTACAGGCAGGTATAGGAAGGGTTATAGGACCCCTTGGCAGGCTATAGGGCAGGTTTAGGCAGGTTATAGGAAGGTTTATAGGCTGGGTTTTAAACAGAAAACACTTACCTCGCTCCCCGCTGCTCTGCCTCCCGCGCGCTCTCCTCCGTCTTCTCGGCACAGAGCGCATGATGTCACCAGGCCGCGCATGCAGCGTGATGACAAGAATTGAGGGAGATATTGTGGAGGATGACGAAAAGAAAGCGAACCTATTAAACAATTCTCCACTGTATTTACGAGGAGGTTTGACCTTTCTGTGATTGAGCAGAGGATGAGGTAAACTCCAATTTAAATTGTTTCTGGTCTAACCAAGGAAGAAGTGTAGCTCGTTTAAGATGATTTTAAAAATAGAACAAATTCACAAGGCCCTGATGGATACACCCCCCTTGTCCTAAGGGAGAGTTATGTAATGTCATAGTTTGCCCCTATTCTAATATTTTGGGACTGTATAATAAACTGCGGGTATTGTCCCAATGCACATAGCACATGTAGTGCCAATATTCAAAAAGGGGTCAAAAAGTGATCCTGGGAAATTATAGGCGGTAAATTTAAACTCTGTGAGGGTAAAATTGTTTGAAGGTTTTTCTAAGAGATGCTATACTAGAGTATCTGACTGAAAATAAATGTATCACGCTGTTCCAGCATGGGTTTATGAAGGATTGGTCCTGTCAAACTAATCTCATCAGATTCTAGACTGGATCGGGGTGAGACATTGGATGTCTTATTTAGATTTTTCCAAAGCATTTGATACGGTGCCACATAAAAGGTTGGTAGGTAAATTCTTGGACTGGGGAAAAATGTGTGCAAGTGGGTAAGCAACTGGCTCAGTGATAGAAAACAAAGGATGGTATTAATGGTACATACTCAGACTGAATCCCTGTTACTAGTGGGGTACCACAGGGTTCAGTATTGGGCCCTATCCTCTTTAACATTTTCATTAATGATCTTACACATGGATTGCAGAGTAGAATATCTAGTATCTAGTAGTATATGATACTAAGCTCTATAAAGTAATCAACATAATCGAACACAATTTGTTATTACAAAGGGATCTGGAAAAGCTGGAGGCCTGGGCAGAGAGAAATTGGCAGGAAGATGGTTAACACAGACAAATGCAAGGTTATGCCACTTGGGAGGAAAAATCCATTACATGATTACAAGTTAAACGGAAAAACGCTGGGTAAAAGTGACATGGAGAAGGACTTGGGAATCCTGGTGGACAGTAAACTGGTGTAAATGTGGTTTCCACCAGCGCACAGGAAAGACATTGTAGAGCTTGAACAGGTACAAAGGTGGGCAACAAAAATAATAAAAAGGGCTGGGTGGACTGCAATACCCAGAAAGATTAGCAAGATTAGGGTTATTATAGTTTAGAGAAAGGATTGCTTCGGGGGGGACTTAATAAATTTGTTGAAATATTTTAAAGGTCACTATAGAGATCTCTCTCAAGATTTATTTATACCCAGGACTGTATCCAGAACAAAGGGGCATCCTCTACGTCTTGAGGAAAGTTTCTATAGAAATTCTTTACTGTTAGAGCTGTGAGACTGTAGAACTTTCTGCCAGAGGAAATTGTCATAGTTTCATAGTTTCATAGTTTGTAAGGCTAAAAAAAGACAAGTCGTCCATCTAGTTCAGCCTGTTGTGCTAAGGTTGTTGATCAGAGGAAGGCAAAAAAACCCCAATGAGGTAGAAGCCCAATTGTCCTCATTTTAGTGAAGAATTCCTTCCTGATCCAATATGGCCAATCAGAAAAAATCCCTGGATCAATGACCCCTCTCCTGAATCCTAGTCACTATAACTTGTTATATTATTACTAGAGATGGGCGAATTGATTCTAACGAAGTGGAATTCGTTTTTTAGGAATTTCAGGATCCGAAGACTTCGGTTCGGAACGATGTCGAACTTTGGGGTACTTCGGGTGAAGAAGTGTGCTTTTGATTGATAAAATGCTGCGAGCACATGGCGCTACATGGGGCAAAGCACTCTGGGTGGAAGAAGGGCATAGCTGCATGACATGTGCAGAAGAGATGAAGCACAATCAGGAGGACCGGCGGGATTCTGTGACGGTCACCGCACTATATAAGACCGAGAGCGCGCTGGGAGGTCATCCGCTCTCACTGTACTGATAGGGAAGGTGTGTGCGGGTGATAGCGCTTTCTGAAGAACTGATTTTTATACAGCGATTTCTGTGGGGTTACTCAGCTTGTCTCAGAGACTGTTCTCTGAATGTTCTATTTCTCTTTTTTGGGGTATTGGATCTGAAATCCTGTGTGCGTTCACTGCAGCTGCATATTACATTCAATATCCAAGTGGGATCTAAGCCAGTTCCTTGTTCGTATTCATTAAAGAACAGCGTTTTTACAATACAAATACCACTTCATTTTTGGCTGCTGAATTCTATTGCGCAATTTACATCCAGGGGTTAATTTAAGCGTTGTTTTGATGGTGTGCTGAAAAAATAAAACCGTCTTTTCTACGCCAAATATATATATTTTTTTTTGGTAGCCTAATTCACAAGCAAAGCGCTCAATTACAACGTATCTCTTGTTGTGTGAGTAGAAAACACGCAACAATTGTATACACGCTACAAATTACTAGTTTGTGCGGCTCAATTCTTTGGCGCAATTTACATCCAGGGTTAAGTTAAGCGTTTGTTTTGCTGGCTGTGCTGACTAAAAATAAACCGACTTTTAAACGCCAAATATATATTTTTTTTTTTGGTAGCCTAATTCACAAGCAAAGGCTAATTACAACTGTATCTCTTGTTGTGTGGCGTAGAAAACACTCAATTGTAACACGCTACTAGTTTGTGCGGCTCAATTCTTTGGCGCAATTTACATCCAGGGGTAATTACTGTTGTTTTGCTGGTGGTGCTGACAAAAATAAACATGTTTTTTCAACGCCCAAATATTATATTTTTTTTTGGTAGCCTAATTCACAAGCCAAAAGGCTATTACAACTGTATCTATCTTGTTGTGTGGCGTAGAAAACACGCAATTGTAACACGCTACTAGTTTGTGCGGCCTCAATCTTTGGCGCAATTTACATCCAGGAGTTAATTAAGCGTTGTTTTGCTGGTGTGCTGACAAAAATAAACCGTCTTTTTCAACGCCAAATATATATATTTTTTTTTGGTAGCCTAATCACAAGCAAAGGCTATTTACAAATGTATCTCTTGTTGTGGGGGTTTGTGGGAGAAAACACGCAATTGGTAACACGTAATAGTTTGTGAGGTCAATTCTTTGGCGCATTTTACATTCCAGGGGTTAATTAAGCGTGTTTTGTGGTGTGTGACCCCCCAAAAAAAAAAAAAAATAATAAAAAAAAATAAACCGTTCTTTATCAACGCCCAAATATATTATTTTTTTTTGGTAGCTAATTCACAAGCATGGCTTATTACAAATGTATGTATCTCTTGTTGTGTGGCGTAAGAAAACACGCAATTGTAAACACGGCTACTAGTTTGTGCGGCTCAATTCTTTGGCCGCAATTTACATCCAGGGGTTAATTAAGCGTTGTTTTGCTGTGTGCTGGCAAAAATAAACGTCTTTTTTCAACGCCAAATATAGTATATTTTTTTTTTGGAGCTACATTCACAAGCAAAGGCTATTTACAACCCGTAATCTCATGTTGGTGTGGCGTAGAAAACACGCAAATTGTAAACACGCTACAAAGCTACTAGTTTGTGCGGCTCAATTCTTATCGGCGCTAATTTACATCCAGGGGTTATTAGAGTTGTTTTGCCTGGTGTGCTGGACAACAAATAAACCGATCTTTTTCAACGCCCAAATATATAATATATTTTTTTTGGTAGCCTAATTCACAGCAAGGCTAATTACGAAACTGTATCTCTTGTTGTGTGGGTAGAAAAACACGCAATTGTAACACGCTACTAGTTTGTGAGGCTCAATTCTTTGGAGCAAATTTAATCCAGGGGTTATTAAAGCGGTTGTTTTGCTGGTGTTGCTGACAAAAATAAACCGTCTTTTTCACGCCAAATATATATATTTTTTTTTGGTAGCTTAATTCACAAGCAAAGGCTAATTACAACTGTATCTCTTGTTGTGTGGCGGAGAAAAAACGCAATTGTAACACGCTACTAGTTTGTGCGGCTCAATTCTTTTAGGCAATTTACATCCAGGGGTTAATAAGGTTGTTTTGCCTGCTGTGCTGACAAAAATAAACCGTCTTTTTCAACCCGATAATATAGACATTTTTCTTGTAGCATATTCACAATGCGAAGGGTTAATTATAGCCTGTTTGTGTTTTCATTTAGTAAAAAACACAGTGCATGTAAAAGACACAAACAAGTAAATTTTTCTGGCCATTTGTGGAGCGCAATTTATATCCCAAGGGTTACCAAGCTTGTTACTGGGTTCATTTGAGTCAAAAAACAGGGTGTATATTTATATATACAGATAGCTTCATCAAACAAGTGTTGTACATTTTAGATACAAACAGTATGTCAGACAGGATGGTGGGCAGGCTCTGCAACTGCGAGTGGCAGTGGACAAACATTTCTGAAATGGGCCATAAGGTTCGCAGCAACAGCAAGGGGACGTGCAGGGCAGGGGTCACTCGGTGAGGCCACAACTGCCGCTGTCATCTAGCGGCCGTGTGTTGTTCCAGCAAAGCCCAAGGTTCTTGATTGGTTGACAAGGTTCCTCTTCCTCCCAGATTGGACATCTGAACATCCCCAGGGCCAAGAGTCGGTTGGGAACCTCAGAGACAACACTTAGTTGGCATGGCCGCGGAGCGGGTCAGCGGCCCTCACCTGTTCCTCAGCCCGCCTATGTCCATTCAGTTCCCTCAGCCAGGATCTACTTGTGGTCTGGGCTCAGCGCCCACTATATAGCGGGATGAACAATTTGAGGAGGGCAGTCAGCAGCTACGTGGCAGGCGAAAGAAATGGGCCAATATCCCCAGCTTCTTGCAGTAGGCGGCAAATATAGATGTGGAAAGTGTGGCATGGGGGAGGTCATGTGGTGAGAGGTCAGCCTCGGCTTACCAAGACCGGTGATGAGGACCATTAGTGACGATGAAACACAAAAGATGATGAATGTAGGGCCGAGCACATGGGAAGCGGGTGAAGGCAAGGGCTTCATCATGTACAGGAGAAGAGGGCGTCAGCTTGCGCTTTTCTGGCAGCGGCTTGGGCGCCAGCAGCAAGTGGGTTGTTGTGGGCCGTGGTAAGCAGGTTAGAAGCAGTGTGAGGTCGGGAGCAAGCACGAGCCACGGGTAGAAAACCCGCTTCGCAGGTCCAAGACAGTAGCGGCACAGGGGGCTTCAGCGAGGCAGCCGCGCAGTATCACTCAGTTGCGGAGCGTTGGCGTTTAAAATAACTATCGGCGGTTTGTGGCAGTTTCTTTGCTAAGACACCGGAGGAGCCGAATATGGGTATATGTAGAATCTGTGGGCAGAAAGTGAAGCGTGGCCTAGGGAAGGCTATAGTTGGCCACAACGGCACTGCGTCCAACACATGCAGCGTCACATCGGTGGCCTGGGAGAAACGTGGCTCAGATGTGGTGGTCCATCCTGCCGCTGCTGGCAGGAGCAGCAGCGCCCAGTGCACGGCATGCCATTTCAGCCAGTCAAGGCTCACCCACCTCTGCAGAAGGCAGCTGTTTCTCTTGGACATTGTCTCTCCGGTCCAGATGCTCCTGTCCTCGATACTCAATGGCGCCAGCAGTCGTTTCAGAGAGAGCGTTGTAAAGAGACAAACAGTATGCGTCCACAACCATCCTATGGTGCAGCAGCTGACGTGCTCCTGTCCAAGTTGTTGGTACTGCAGTCCCTACCTTTCCAAAAATGGTGGATCTGCCCATTCATGGAACTAATGGCTTGTGCCGAGCGAGATGGATGAGTTCCAAAGCCGTATTTCTTTTCAAAAAGGCTAGTACCAGCACTTCATAAATATGTGAACAGAATGTGGGTCAGTACCTTGAGCTTAACGGTTTTTTGTTCCAAGGTACACGGCAGCGTCGGGAATTGGAAGATGTAACTACGGTCAGGGCCAGTACATGTCCTTTACGGCCACTGGTGTGTGAAATGTGCTTCCTGCCAGGGCACACCAACAACTTGGACATGAGACGCGCCTTTCTCCTCCCGTTGTCAAACTGCTGCTCTGCGCCAATGTCGCCTCTCCTTCCTCCACACCTCCACCATCTCAGCCTCCACAAGTACTGCTCCCATCATACCATGTGTAGGGCACAGCGGTTTCACGCGTTTCTACACCTAGCTTGCCCTCGGCGAACGAAGTCACACAGGGGAGGAACTGCTCCGCGTCATGCAAGCCAAGAAATCGATGTGTGGCTTTACCGCGCCAACTGCAAATCGGGGAACCATGGTGAAGGACACTGGGGAGGAAAAACATGGTGTCCGCGCTGCACCGAGGAGTGATGGTCCATTGCGCCCCTGCATGGGCACGTGTTCCAATCTGGTTGGTAAAAATAAGGTTCCTTGAAGACTTCCACCGATCTCAGAACATTCTGGAAATGGCCAGGAAACTGTGCATTGCACTTTTATCATTCGTACCCCTCCGCAAAAAAAAAAAAACAAAAAAAAAAAAAAAAAAAAAAAAAACAAAAAAAAAAAAAAAAAAAAAAAAAAAAAAAAAAAAAAAAAAAAAAAAAAAAAACAAAAAAAAAAAAAAAAAAAAAAAAAAAAAAAAAAAAAAAAAAAAAAAAAAAAAAAAAAAAAAAATAAAAAAAAAAAAAAAAAAAAAAAAAAAAAAAAAAAAAAAAAAATAAAAAATAAAAAAAACAAACTAAAAAAATAAAGAAAAGCCGGAACACCCTCTTCGAGTTGCAAGCGGTCGAACGGCCTCCCCCAACACGCTCGATATGCAGGATGTTTCACCCGCTGGAATTCCAGCCTGCAGCATGTTGGACCGACTGTATGACAGAGAAAGGCCATTAACGATTTTTTGATGATCCAGGCAGACGAGTACTCCCATGTGTAACTTTGATGTCAGCCAGTGGCAGTCATGGTGACTCCTGCCGTTTGTTGTGGCATTCGAGGGGAGGACACGTTATTTGTCAGTGCCAGGGACTAGGATGTAATACACGTCATTCCATGCTTCATGTCCTGGAACAGTTGATTGCTTGAAAAATCTGTCTGGGCAGGGGACTGGAGATTGTGGCGGGTCTACAATCTCGTGGCATCATGAGTCCGGGGGGTGGGACTGAAAAAATGGCAGGAGGATGGAGGAGGAGGAGGACATTGGAGGCAGAAGATTGTCTGGTGTATGGTGTGGATTTTCTACCAGGTGTCAAGAGAGGAGGTGCAGGAGCAGCTGGAGGAGGTGGGATGGAAGATGAGGGTAGACGAGGCAGATGACTCCCAAGCACCGTGCAGTATACAGTGAAATGGAGGCAGGGAGCCCTCGGAGTCCACACTTGTGCAGATGTGTCCCGCAGACATGCTTATTTTGCCTGGCTAAAGTGGACAGACCGAGGCAGAAATAGTCAGCGGTCGGCAGAGGATGACTTATGGCTCTCCACCCTATTGGACCCTCGCTACCGGGTCCAAAATGGGAGCCTTTTCCCAGCATTGAGAGGGGAAAGACAAACTCAAATACTATAGGAATCCTCCGTTATAATCAGTTGGCAGCTGCCTATTTGTGCTCGGCATCGTTCCCTTTCTTGACGGTTCCTGACCGGGGGGTTCATCAGCGCTCACGTACTACTGCGCCGCGGCTGCTTGGGGGAAGGTGGGGGGTTAGGCGGGTAGGAGCAGTACCAGAGCCCATCAGCAGTAACTAAGTCTGTGTCACTTTTGAGCAGCTTCTTCACCGCCTAGTGAGGAGGGCTAGTCTCAGCAGCTAGCAGAGCGGACCTGGGAGCATTCCCTGAACCAACAGGTTGTGGGGCTTACTTGGACAGCACTCTGCCACCCCGTTAGAAAGATCCGCTGGGCTACGAGGCAGGCCAAACTGGATGTGTGGCCGCTAATTGCGAGGTTTGCAGTGGAGCGCGGTCCTGCCCGGCCAGTAGTGTGGCATCAGAGCGGGTGTTCAGGTGCGGCGGGGGGGGGGGCCATACGCTTACCCAAGGAGAACCCGCTTGTCCAGGGAAATGTTTGAACGGATGGACTTTGTCAGTTGTATCAGGCGTGGAATCGGCCAGCAGGATTTCCACACACCAATGACTTAGGCGTCAGTCTGGGTTCAAAACTACTGCCTCAGCACTATTCTGATGCCGCCCTACCGCCTGATGCCACAACATCTGGCCTGATAGTTTATCCATCTGCCTACCACCGTTCTTTTCCAGGGACTGGTATTGCCACCCACCTCTACCAACTCTGTTCATTGTGCCCACTCTATGTGCTCATGCTGTGCTGCTGTTGCTGTTGCCGTGAATCCACACTGTGTCATTTGTGCCACTCTGAGGCCTGGTACTGTTTTGCAACCAGCAGAATGTCATTGTGCCACTCTTGAACCTCATGCTGTGCTGTGACTCCTGTTTTGCCTCCACACTGTGTCATTGTGCCAATGGCTGACCTCAGGCGGCTGCCGTGGCTGCTGCTGTGGCCCTCCACACTGTGGCCTACTCCTGTTTTTGCACCTCCAGAATTTGTCCATTGTGCACTGTCTGACCTCATGCTGCTGCCGTGGCTGCTGCGTGCCCCTTACACACAGTGTATGGTGCCACTGTCTCGACCTTATGATTGCTGCTGTTGCTCATGCCTGTGACCTCCACACTGTTCGTCATTGTACCACTCTTTGGCCTACTCCTTTTTTGACAAGCTCAGAATTTGTCATTGTGGCCACTGCCTGCATTTCATACTGCTTCAGCTGGGACGTCCACTAGTGTGATTGTGCCACTCTGTGCCCCTATACCTGTCTTTTCACCTCCATAATGTCATTGTTGCCACTGTATGACCTTCATACTGCTGCTGCCGTGACTCAAACGTATCATTGTGCCACTCTGTGGCCTAATACTGTTTTGCCAGCTCCTCCAATATTGTCATGTGCCACATGCTGACCTCATATGCTGCCGCTCTGTTGACCTCCACTGTGTGATTGTTGCACTCTGTGGCCTAATACTGTTTTTTTGCCGCCCCTCCATTATGTCATTGTGCCACTGCCTGGATCCTCATACTAGACTGCCGACGGACTCTCCACCACTCGTGTGATTGGCCCACTCTGGTGGCTTAATACTGTTTTTCCTCCTCCCTAATGTCATTGTGACTATGCCTGACCTCATTTACTGCTGCCGCCTGTGACCTACCACACTTGTGTGAATTGTGCCACTCTGTGGCTTAATACTGGTTTTTCCGCCTCATAATGTCATTGTGCACTGCCTGACCTCATACTGCTGCCGCCAGTATCTCCACACTGTGTGATTGTGCCACTCTGTGGCCTAATACTGTTTTGCCACCTCCAGAATGCCATTTGTGCCAACTGTCTGACCTCATTACTGCTGCCGCCGGTGACCTCCACACTGTTGTGATTGTGCCACTCTGTGCCCTATACTGTTTTTCCGCCCTCCATAATGTTCATTGTGCCACTGTCTGGACATCATACTGCTGCTGCCAGTGGATTTCCAACACGGTATCATTGTGCCCACTCTGTGCCTAATACTGTTTTGCCGCCTCCATAATGTCATTGTGCCACTGCCTGACCTAATACTGACTGCGCTGTGACTACACTGTGTGTTTGTTGCCACTCTGTGCCCTATTACTGTTTTTCCACCTCCATACATGTCATTGTGCCACTGTTGACCTCATACTGCTGCTGCAGGTGACGCTCCACCCGGTTAGCATTGTCCACTCTGTGGCCTAATACTGTCTTTGCCTGGCTCTCCATAATGTCATTGTGCCACTGGGCCTGACCTATACTTGCTTGCGCCGTGTGACCTCCACACTGTGTGATTGGGCACTCTGTGGCTTAATACTGTTTTTCAAGCCTCATAATGTCATTGTGCACTGCCTGACTCATACTGCTGCCGCGTGACCTCCACACTGGGAGATTGTTGCCACTCTGTGCCTAATACAGTTTTGCCACTCCAGAATGCCATTGTCGCCACTGTCT
Organism: Phyllomedusa bahiana; assembly: GCA_025379985.1. Taxonomy (NCBI): domain Eukaryota; kingdom Metazoa; phylum Chordata; class Amphibia; order Anura; family Hylidae; genus Phyllomedusa; species Phyllomedusa bahiana. The sequence continues at coordinate 27,146 of JAODAL010010950.1, read as the reverse complement.
GGGCTCATACTGCTGCCGCCGTGACTCCACATGTGTGATTGTGCCACTCTGTGGCCCTAATACGGTTTTGCCGCCTCCAGTAATGTCATTGTGCCACTGCCTGACCTCGATCTGCTGTGGCTGCCGCCGTCACCTACACACTCTAACACTAATGATGCCACCTGAGCTATCAGCTTGTTTTTTTCAAGCTTTAGCTAGCATGAATTTATAAGGCTACAATCACGCTTGAGTTTTTTGGTCAAGTTTGCCATCCTTAAGTGAAACAGGGGAAGATTTTTTTAGTGAAGCGATTCTGAAGTGCGGCGCAGAGTCATGTGAGTGTCATACTAAAAAACCACAACATTGTATGTAGACCAAACCAAGCTCCCTTGGCATATTAAAGCATGGCACAACGTTCTACAGCACACCCTCAGGCTCTGGGCAGCTTGGAAATTAGCTGTTTTTTAACGTGTTTCGTGCCGAAGTAATTCGGGAGCGAAACGAATTTTGTCGGATAATTCGGCGAAGTGACCGAAACGAATATTTGAGAAATTCGGCCATCTCTAATTATACGCTCCAGAAATGCCATCAAACCCTTTTTGAACTCGGTTATTGATTCTCCCTGACCAGTCCATACTGGAAGAGAATTCCATTGTCTCACTGCTTTACAGTAAAGAATCCCTTTCTATGGTTATGTAGAAACTTCGTTCCTCAAGACGTAAAAGGATTGCCCCCTTGTTCTAGTCAGCCCTGGTATAAATAAATCTGAGAGAGATCTCTATTTTGCCCTTTGGATGTATTTTAACATATTTATTATGTCCCCTCACGAAAGCCTTCTTTTCTCTAAACTAAATAACCCTAATTTGCCAATGCTTTCTGTGTACTGTAGTCCACCCAGTCATTTTTTATTATTTTTGTGCCCCCTTTGTACCTGTTAAGCTCTACAATGTCTTATTCCTGTGCAATGGTGCCCAAAAAACTGTACACAATATTCCATGTAGGTCTAACCAGTGACTTGCTATATGGGAGAATAATGTTCTTATCATGTGCATCTATGGCCTCTTTGAATGCACCCCCATGGATCCTATTTGCTTTGGCTGCTGCTGCCTGACAATGCTTGATGCAATTAAGTTTATACTGTCCACCAGGATTCCCAAGTCCTTCTCATGTCACTTTTACCCAGTGTTTTTCCATTTAACTGTAATCATGTATGGATTTCTCTCCCCATGTTGCATAACCTGTGCATTTATCAGTGTTTAAACCTCATCTGCCATTTCCCTGCCCCAGGCTCTCTCACTTATCCAGAATCCCTTTGTAATAACATATTATCCTCTTATTGTCGTTGATTACTTTACAGAGCTTAGTATCGTCTGCAAAGATCGAGTTTTACTTGTATTCCCTGTGTAAGTTCATTAATGAAATGTTAAAGAGGATAGGGCCAATACTGACCCTTGTGGTACCCCCCACTAGTAAACAGCGATCAGTCTGAGTATGTACGTTTAATTACTTACCCTTTGTTTTCTATCAGTGAGCAGTTACTTACCACTTGCACAAATTTTCCCCAGTCCAAGCCATTACTCTTTTTATTTACCAACCTTTCTATGTGGCCCGTTTCAAATGCTTTAGAAAAAATCTAGATATATGACAATCCAGTGCCTCACCCGATCCAGTATTCACTGTCTTCCACATAGAAGCTTGATGAGATTAGTCTGGGACAGGGAGCCGATCCTTCATGAAAACCTCGTGATGAACGGTGTTATACATTTTTTTCAGTTAGATTACTCCAGGATAGCATCTCTGAGAAAAACCTTCACACATTTTACCTACAACATGAGGTTAGCTATGGCATATAGTTTCCTGGATCACTTTTTGACCCCCTTTCTTTTTTGAAATATTGGCACCACATTTGCTATGCGCCATCCTTTGGAGACATACACCCCGGTTATTAGACTGTCCATGACTATTATGATAGGGGCCTATCAAATGGACATCACTTAACTCTCTTAGGACACGTGGGAGTATGCCCATCATGGACCTAGGGGATTTGTCTATGTTAATTTCCTAAGACGGAGCTGCACCTTCTTACTGGGTTAGACAAGAAAACTTTTAAGTTGAGTTTTACCACATCTCTCTGTTCAAAGGTAGGTAATCCTCCTCGGTAAATACAGTGGAAAAAAAAAAGTGTTTATAATCACGTTTGCTTTTTTCTCATCGCACCTCTAATGTCTTCTCCCTCTCAGTATTTTTCAAGGGCAACATTTTCCGTTTTAATCTTTTTACTATTTATATAGTTAATTGGTGAACTTCAATAAAAGAGTTCAAAAAAGGGTCTGGTACATTTTGGCAGATAATAATTTAACAAGTTCATAGTGACTAGGTTTCTGGGGAGGGGTGTTTATTTTTTTTTTCATGGGGGATCTTTTCTGATTTCAAGATTGGAGTCGGGAAGGAATTTTTCCATAAATGGGGACAATTGGCTTCTACTCTTGGGGTTTTGCCTTCCTCTGGATCAACACTTTTGCACAATAGGCTGAGCTGGATGGAGGTCTGTCTTTTTTCGGCCTTACAAACTATGTAAGACTGTTAAATGGAGAACTATTATATTGTGTTATTCCTGACAGAGCAAAGTTACTTGAATTGTAATTGTTTTATACCGTATTTTTCAGACTATAAGACGTACTTTTTTCCCACCAAATTAGGGGGGAAAACAGGGGTGCATCTTATAGTCTGAATATACCATCAGGGCAGCAGGAGGCTAAAGTGCCGCGATGCTGTGGGAAGCTTGAGGCGGGGTTTAAAGGGTTAAACCCCCGCCTCTGGCTTCCCACAGCATCCCATGACCTAATGGTATATTACTGTATATTTAGTGTGGCCGCTCCTTGGCTGCAGCCCGGTGCGGTCGCTCTGCAGCTCGGTGCAGCTGTGGTTCGGTGCGGTCGCTCTGCGGCCCGTTGCACCGGGCGGTAGCCGGCGGCTGAGTTAGGAGCAGTACCGCGCACCGCTTATCCGTCTGATGACCTCCCTGCAATGTAATGTAATTGCAGGTGGGTGATCAGTTGCAATAGCAGCAGGAAGCCTCATGCAGGCTCCTGCAGCTGCAATGTATGTACAATAACCTAGGGCACAGGGTGTAATTGTAATAGGTAATGAATGAAAATCTTATGTACAGCAGTACTGCTGTATATAGGACAAGGCATTCTGCCCCTAATGGTCAAGTGCCCTAGGGAAACTAAGTATGAAAGTAAAAAAAAATGTTTTAAAAAATATTAAAAGTTTGTCCCCCCCTTTGGTGTTTTACAAATTAATAAATAAAAAGTGACACAATCAGTATTGCCCTATCCGTAAAAGTCCAATCTATTAACATATAATTTATCTTGTACACTGAACACCGTAGAACCCAAAAAAATGTCAAACGCTAAAATTGTGTCTTTTTGGTCATTTCACGTCCCATAAAAATTAGGGTTTATGTGGAGAGGAAGGGATAAATTAGATTTTTTTTTTTCTTGGAAAAGTGTTAAAATTCCGATAAAAAATTGTTAATAAAAAGAAAAAGCAGGACTTCCACCGTCTCTTAAGAAGTCCTATCAGTACTTCCTCTGCTTTTTACTCAGAAAACCTGTTCCAGATTATATAATTCTATAAATCTCTCCCTCTATTGCATCTTGGTCTCAAGAGGGCCATCAAAAGGACCAGGTTGGTTTTGTTCCTTGCAGACAGGAAGGAGACAACACCAGAAGGTCAAATGATCTAGTGGTCAATAGGTCACATGATTCTGCCTTATTGTTAAGTCTGGACCCAGAAAAGGCCTTTGACCACCTCAATTGGTCATTCATGTTTGAGGTTATGAAACATGTGGGAATTTCAGGGCCATTTCTAATGGCTCTTTACGGTCTATATGTCTCCCTTTCACCCTCTATTAGGGTGCATGCACACGGCAGTATACAAATACCGGCCGTATTCTGATTAAAGAATTCGGCCGATATTTTGACATGGTTTCCATGGTTTTGGGGGACGGTACTGTACGTGGTTTGAGGATTTGCCCACCACCCTCAACCACTGACATGTTCTGCCTGAAAACCCACAGTGGGGACTGCTAAAAGGATTTTCTATTAAAGTCTATCAAGATGGTTGACAGTCTGTTTACAGACGGCTTTCAAATCCGAAAACCGTCCACAGGACAATTATTAGTAGTGTGCTTCACAAATCTGCACTTTATGAAAGAGCAGCAAGAAGAAAAAAAAAAAAAGAAGAACATTTTTGAAAGTAAATAAGTTGTCCCATTTGCAATTTGCAAAAAGTTATCCTATATGTAAGGGAAAGCCAACACTGCACATCACCCTGAACACACCATACCCACCGTGAAGTATGGTGGAGATATCATTCTGTGGGAATGCTTTGCTTCAGTAGGGATTGAGAAGTCAGAATTGATGGAAAGATGGATGTAGCTGAATACAGGGCAATCGCGGAGGAAAACCTGCGAGAAGCTGCAAAAGGCTTGAGAATGGGATGTAGGTTCACCTTCCAGCAGGACAACTACCCTAAACATAGAGTCAAAGCAACGGTTGAATGGCTTAAATCACAGCATATTCATGTGTTAAAATGGCCAAGTCAAAATCCAGACCTAAATACCACTGAGAATCTGTGGCATGACTTAAGTTTCTGTAAACAAACATTTGCCAGCCATCTAAATGAGCTACAGCTATTTTGTAAAGAAGAATGGGCAAAAATTCCAGCATCTAGATGTGCAAAGCTGGGGTAGACACAATCCTATAGACCTGCAGCTGTCATTGGTGGTCCTACAAAGCATTGACTCAGAGAGGCTGAATACATATGCACGCCATACTTTTCAGTTTTTCAATTTGCAAACATTTGGAAAGACACATTTACTTTATACTTCACAAATGCTTGCTACTTTGTGTTGTTCTATCACATAGAATATCAATAAAATGCATTTAAGTTTGTGGTTGTAATTTTTTAAATTGAGGAACAATTCAAGGGGTATGGATATTTTAGCAGTTCACTGCATAACACTTGGCAGACAGTACAGTTTCCTATACCATTAAAAGGCACTTGGAAACTGGAGGAAACCAACAAAAAGAGGTCTAACGGACCAATGGCTAATGTAAAATCGTATGACAAAGTCAACAGTTGTCATGATCAGACCCTCACAGTTCAAAATCTTCAAGCACAGCTTAAAGAGAACCTGTCACATAGATTATGCCCCCCTTGCTGAGGACACCACAAGCTAGACAGGGATGCTGTTTCCAGCGCTGTGTCCCTTATTCTGTAAGATGCAGTAGTTTAAGAGTATTTAATGCTCAAATCTGGCAGTTTGCAGCCAGAAAAGAGTCCACCTTGTTCATGAGCAGGTGTTAGTCCCACCTACCCAAGGTTAGTCCCACCCACCTGAGTTATTCACATGTTTCCACCTATTCAAAGTAATAAGTTAATCAGTTGTGAGGGGATAGGGCTAGAATCAGGTGGGCGGGCCATGAATTAAACTGACTCTTTTCTTGCAGAACAGGCTGAAAACTGCTAGATTTGAGCATCAAATGCTCTAAAACTATTGCATCCCTTACACAGTGCTGGAAATAGCATGTCTGTTGCTACCTTGTGCTGTCTTAAGCAAGCGTGCAATATGACAATATGACAAGTTTAATGCAGTAAAAAGTAAACAGAGAAAATTTCTATCTGCATATTGACATGAGGACTAGTAGACCTAGTTTGTCAGGAGTTCATATTACATCAAGACAATGATTCAAAGAATGACTTTTGTAATATCAGCTAAGGGGGGCTACTTTCAAGTGTCAGAAATCTAAATTTCATTTGTTGGAATAAACAATCTATTAATTTTTATTTATCTTGTTTTATTTCTTTTATTTCAAAGTACATTAGAGATTAAACTGTAAATATAAAAAACTGGAAAAATTGAGGTTTTCTAAAACGTTAGACTGATTTGAATGAAACTAGAGAAACTGTACCTGTAATAGAATATGATATCTTTCATCTCTGCATGTTCTCCTGGAAACAGATCTATGGGAGAAGTAATGTTTTCCAACTTTGTTTCTGTTGTCACACCTAGTTCAGATAGAAAAACATAGCGATTGCTTTAAAATTTAAAAAACTAAATTTAGGGAGCAATAGAATGCTGTAGAATAATAGAAATATTTAGAATGTCCTTCTTTCTGTAAACTCACCTATCAGTTGGTCACCAAGGACTATGGGCTGTGAAGAGATAAAAATGCTTTGACCAGCTGCATTTGATGGTATAATCATAGACTGGCATACATAGGAATTTAAAGATAGTCTTGGCTCATCTTCTAATCGTGTGTCCGTTACATTCTGAGAACATGTAGCCAATTTCCTTCCCTATGAAAATAAGCAACATTTTAAAAAACGGATTCAAATTTATGGCTTGTGCTTTTTTGACTGTTATTTTTTTTCTTTGTACTATTGCTTTAATATCAAAACTTTTGGGACCTGAGGTGCTGGGGACTATAAACCCACTGTTTGTTTTTGATGGATTTCAAGTGATCATAGGTTGAGCGTTTTCGTTGGGCCCATCGAATCGGTCGATGGTCCCCCATCATCGAAAAGATAGTCGATAGTCGATGGTAGATTATGTCGATGCCCATTAAATTTCTATGGGAGGCAAAAACACCTTCATTCTTCATCCAAAGGGGGGGAGAAGCTGGAATTAAAAACCACAACTCAAAAAGAATAGTGTAATCTTTGGCAAAACACCCAGGTTATAAAAGCCCCAGAAAAAAATCAAGACCATTCACTATCCCCGTTTTACCACAGCAAAATCTTAAAAACCCGCATCACCCACAAAATTAAAAAAGGGGACGAAGGCGTATGATTTTTAACCATCATTTTATTTAAACTGGACATTTTAAAATCCTGCCTGGAACGCAGCATGACCCCCAAAATGCATGACCCCCACATTTAAAAAGGCCAGAAAAAGGGTCTTTCAACCCTTTTGTTGAATGGACATTGCTATCCCTGTCCTGGGGGACAGCATGAGCCCCCCAAACCTGCATGCCCCAGATTAAAAAGTGCCCGGAAAAAGGAGTCTTTCAACCCCATTTTAGTTTCATGGGACATATACTGTCCCTGTCCTGGGTAGGCTTTCCCCCCGTATAGGCGGGGGCCCTTGGCTTCACTTGGAAATATGGTTGGGTTTAAAGCTCCTGTTCCCGCCGGTGCCTTTTTCTTGGCATTCCTTTACTCAACGTGGGGGGGAATTGTCTCGTACTTTTTTTCTGTCCCTGCTCCATACTCCTGTCCTTGAATAACCTACATTGGTCAAGTTTTTTGTACCTCCCTTGTACAATTAGAGAAATTTTTTAACGCTATTTTGTAAAGCAAGTTTTTTGTAGTTTAATTCTAGAAAAAAACATTTTTAAAATAAAATGGAATCCAACCCTGTCTTTGTTTCTCTTTTTTAATTGTATTAAAAGGGGGTTGTCTCAATGGGGTTGCTAGCTAGTTAAAGATCTTGAAAAAAAAAAACATTTTGCAATATGTGTCCCTTAACAGTGTCCTACTATTCCTGTTTCTGACAGAAAACCATCACCCTTGACCACTTTTGGACATTGTGAGGAAAAAGCTGTTAGAAACAAATTTTGTTTAAAATGGGGACCTGTAGTAAGCTGCTGTACAGCAAAAATGCCCCAAAAAATTCAAAAACATGACCCTGAGCCACTTTTGACAATTGTGGAGAAAAATGTTGTTAGAAACAACATTTTTTTTAATAGGCCCTGTAGTTTGCTGCATTTCAAAGCAGCTGCCCCAAAAAATTTAAAAATGACTCTCAGCCACTGTTAAAAATTGTGAGGGAGAAATCCCACTTAAAAAGCCACTTTTGGTTCCAAAGGACCTGATTATTGCTGTATCTCACGAAACATGACCTAAAAAAACCTTTGGGAAAATGCGAAAACTTCTAAAGAAAAAAGTGGAAATGGAATAGGTGTTGTCATGAAACCTTGCTGTTTTTACGTCTTCCCCCACAGCAAAACCAGCAAATGAACTGTTGGGAAAAGAGAAAAAAAATTGCAGTAAAAAATGTTTTTTAAAAAAAGTTTTCAAGAGGACCTTTTGTTTAAAGGGAATGTGAAGAAACCGGAACTAATCTGACTCGGCAATTGGGGCCAAAATCAGAGATCCATCCCTGATTCATTTTGGAAGAAAGTAAAGTTCCACTTATCTGTGGAAACCCGGATGCGTTTGTCTGTAATGCTCCTCCAGCTGTGCTAAAGGGTCCGTCAGATAGGAGTGGTGGGGGGCAGGACAACCCCTCTAGGGCGTGGCGACGGCTGGGCCATTGTCCATTTTGGATACTCAGAAGTTTTGGGGTCCGGAAACACATACAAAAACATCGGTGTTGAGCGAGATGTCATCCCCCATGATCTAGTGGTTTGTTGTTGGATGTGTGCCTGCTTGCATGCGTTGGTAGGGGTGGTAAATAAGATTGCCGGGTCACCCATTAGGCTTCTGCCCCCCTGCCTGTGCTGTGCTGCTACCCTACGGCTATTGGCACTCTCTGCGTCACGTCGCTGATGTTGTTCCCGTGAATTTGGGGAACGTAAAGCAGACGCAACAGATGTCCCGTGATCAATCAGCAAGGTTCCATTTCCGTTTTTTTCTCTTATTTGGGGGGGGGGGAAGGAAAGTGCTGAGTTTTGTTTTGTACCGGGGACCCAGGGGGTGGCCCCCCCGAAAACTGTTTTTCATTTGTGGCCTTAATCGGGAAATGTTGGAGGAAATGGAGCATCCAAGCATCTTGTGAGAGATGGAGTTTGTTTTCCCCCAACCCTTGGGTCGAGGGGCACTAGCAAATGATCTTCTCATCTTCCTCCTCCGCCAAAAATTTCGCGCCAAACCTTTTCCAAAGGCAGGGCGCGGAAAATCGGTGTCTGGGAATACCCTCCTCCTCCCCCTCTGCTGCCTCCGGCCAGCTTAAAAACACCCCCTAAATTCCCTGGATGATGCCCCTGAGAGTGATGGCCCCCTTGCACTAGCCTGGCCCCCGAACCCGCGTAATGAAGCCCGATAAAATTGTAAAAACTGTGGGGCCCTTTGGGGGATTTGACGGGAGAAAGGTTGTGCCCGCATCTGTGCCGTCTCTCCTCCAGCGCGGCGGGACCTTTTGTTTCGGAGTGTCCAAAAATCGTCCAGAACTGGTCACCACAAGTCATGCTGACAAGGGTTTTTCCCGCACTAAACCTTTTTTGGTGGTTTTTAAAAAAATGGATGGTGCAGAGCTCTTTACCTGCTCCACTCTCGGGGGCTCATCCCCGAGGTCCGCACCGCTGCTGTCGGGCCTGGTCATTCGTACTGGTAATGGATTGCGCTGCTGCCACAACGCTGGGCTGTGGAGGGGGGAAAAATTCCCAGCGTGTTCCCACGTCAAAAAGAGACGGTTGACAGGGGGGCCGAGCTAAGCTGCAACGCAGCAGGCGGGACGAAGCAGGGTGCGAAGGCGGAAGTGCGAACTTAGACTTGAGCCTTCCTCAGCACAGTCCGACCCGGGGGTAGCTCTTTAGAAATTTCTGGGGCGACAAGGTTCATGCATGTGCCAGGAAGGGATGTGTCCCGCCTACCGTTTTTAAAAGGCGGCCCCGAGATTTGCCCGTTTATTGCACCCCCTTGCCCGGGGAAAGGTTCTTGGCACCCCGCCCCGCGCTCGGTCTCGTTGAGAGAGCGTCCACAGTCCCGACCGTGTGTGGACGGTTCCCAAGACAGATTTTTTTCAACTGGCCTGGTTTTCTGGGCCGTGATGCAAGGGACTTGGGGGAAAGAACCCTGCACCATCCCTGCGGTTTTTAAGAGCGTGCGCCCAGCCTGGAGCCACGTACCCCCAGAGACATCCACCCAGCTCACCAGTGAGCTGTCACGAGTATAGCGGCCCGGGGTGTTTATAGCCCTTTGTCGGTGGTAGATGGGTTTTCGGCACAGATGCAGACAATGCGCTTAAATTTTAGTGCACGTGGTGGCCAGGGCAGGGGGCTTTTTGGCAAAGAAATGCCTGCCCGGATTGGTATTGGGGGAGGCAAGGGCCATGAGTGGCGGAACCCATCTGTGTCCACCAGACGGAAAAAGGAAAAACATTTCAAAAAGGCCCAAAAAACTGGCAAGCCCAATTCGGTTTTTGGGTTTGGGATGGTTTGGGTTAAAGTGTTTCTTCTGTCCCAAACTGGAAGACAGAAGGGGTGGGCTAGACTGGCCTGTAGGGGTGCAGGTGTCAAACTGGCGGAAGGGAAGGGTAGGATGGGTCTTTGGTGTTTGGGGGGTATCGGGGGACGGTGGGGGTGAAGCAGAGGCTGATCCTGATCATGACTCTGAGGACATGGGCATTTAGGAAGTTTGGTGGGGGCGGGGAGGAGGCGGGCAGAGGGGGGGACATGGTTTGGGGCCCGGCGTCGGTTGGCCTTTTTTGGCCCAAATGTTGCCTCCATTTAAAACATGCATTCGTGATGTGACTAGAATGTTTGGGGGTGGTTAACCACCCAAAAGGGTTTTGCCCCTACTTATGCGTTTTCGGGAAAGGCGGCATATGACATCGTGGGTGAATCAGAGGCTTGTCAAAAAGGCCCCGCTTGAGAGGGTCCTGGACCTTTTTGACGACGATAAACGAGGAGGGGGGTTTGCGCTGACCCTGGCTGGCGGAATTTCAGCGGACTTCTGCGACCCCCCTCTCCCCTTTTTTAGGCGGAACCCGTACTGACACTACCCCATCGTTTCCTCCTCGTCGTGATGAAGCGGGCTCGCAAGAAATTCTGCTGAAAAAAACCCCCGTTGGAACCGCAAAGTCATCATCATATATCAAACCAGGTGACGTCGTCGTCCCCGACATTCTGCTCCGGGCTGTGGGTACAAGCAAAAGGGATCCAGGCGTTGCCCACCCCCTCGGGTTTTTCCGGGGGACCGGCTTCCTTCCCTCCTTGATGGCATCACTAACGGGGGTCAGAGCAGAGAAAATCATCCTCTTTGGCCTCTTATCTTTTAACATGCCTTCTGACCCAACCGCATTTTGTCATAAAGAGGTCTTCTGAAATGGTTTAAAAGTGGTGAGTACACGAGTTTACATTTGGGCTGCTTCATGTTGGACGGGGTGTGGTGATGCTGTTTGACGAATTTGTGGCCGTGACTGGGGGACGGGAGGTAAGACTGTGGGGCAGGTTTATTAACCATGAAAAAACAGATTGGCGCGGTTCGTTTCTGAAATTACAGGGGCCCGACCAGCGATGAAGGGGTGACGGTCCTGAACCGACGATCCGTGGGGTGCGTGTTGTCGCCCGACTGGAAGGAGCCCTTTTCCCTTTTACCTACCTCCATGTTACCCCCCTCTTTGCTCGCTTTACACCTGAATTTCGCTCCATGTTCAGAAAATTAAAAATTTGAGAAGGTTGGAAGGTTTTTGGAAGTCTTTATTAAAGATGGCAAATCACAGTTTCTCAAATCCCCCCAAATCAAAAAAAAAAATTGCTGGATTCAAATTTAACTGCAAGTGCTTATAACAAGCTTTACGACCCAAAATGAAAAAAACACCTGTCTGAAATGTATAAGGGTATTAAAAAGGGAATTTTTTGGGACCTTTCAATTCAACCCGGGGTGATCAAAATTGTGTATTCAAATTTAACTGCAAAGTAATCTATCAACAAAGTGGCCCGCGCCAAAGTGAAAAAACACGTATCTGAAATGATTCGGATAATAAAAGGTATTTTTGGCACCTTCAAATTTCCCTGTGGTGACTAAAAAATTGCGTATTAAATTTAACTGCAAAGTAGATCTATCAGAAAGCTGGCCCGCGCCCAAAATGAAAAAAAACAGTATCTGTTGTATTTGGTAATAAAAAGGTATTTTTTTGGCACCTATCAAATTTCCCCGTGGAAAAACACAATTGTGTATTAAAAATTTAACTGCAAGGTGCTTACAAAAATCTGGATCGGCAAAAATGCAAAAAACACGTACTGTAATGTATTGGATAAAAAAAGGTATTTTTTGGGATCTTGTTGGAGGCCTGAATGCTAATCCTTTGATATATAGGTTTAGAGTATTTTTTTAGGGACCCACCTGCCCAAATATTAAGGGTCGCCCTTCTCGGGTTGGGTTCTCTGTATTAGGCGGTGTCTAGGTAACGTGATAGGGCTGCGATAGGGTTAGCTCCTCTATTATTATTATTAACAGTATTATTAACATTTATTTTAAAGCGCCATTGATTCCATGGCGCTGTACATTTGAGGGGGGGGGGGTCACATACATGATATGTCAAGTGAGTACAATAATGACAATGAATGACGTATAACTGGTACAGAGGGAGAGAGGACCCTGCCCGCAAAGGCTTACAATCTACAATCTATTGCCAATTTGGCTAGCGGTCCCCTATTAGTTTCACACCCCTATCGGGGTGTCTTCACCTTGGTTCTTGATATGGGTTTTTTTTTTAAAGTATTTTGATTAAAGGTTTTATTTTAAGGAATTGTTCTTTTTGGATATATATTTTGTGACTACAAAATTGCTGTATTCACATTTAAGTGCAAAGTGCCTCAATGAACAAAGCTGTAGTGCGCCAAAGTCAAAAAACACGTATCTGTAATGTATTCGGATAATAAAAGGTATTTTTTGGCACCTATCAATTCACCTGTGGTGACTACAAAATTGCAGTATTCACATTTAAGTGCAAGGTGCCTCAATGAACAAAGCTGTAGTGCGCCAAAGTCAAAAAAACACGTATCTGAAATTTATTCGGATAATACAAGGTATTTTTGGCACCTTTCAATTCACCTGTGGTGACTACAAAATTGCAGTATTCACATTTAAGTGCAAGGTGCCTCAATGAACAAAGCTGTAGTGCGCCAAAGTCAAAAAACACGTATCTGTAATGTTTTTCGGATAATACAAGGTATTTCTGGCACCTTTCAATTCACCTGTGGTGACTACAAAATTGCTGTATTCACATTTAAGTGCAAGGTGCCTCAATGAACAAAGCTGTAGTGCGCCAAAGTCAAAAAACACGTATCTGTAATGTATTCAGATAATAAAAGGTATTTTTTGGCACCTATCAATTCACCTGTGGTGACTACAAAATTGCAGTATTCACATTTAAGTGCAAGGTGCCTCAATGAACAAAGCTGTAGTGCGCCAAAGTCAAAAAACACGTATCTGTAATGTATTCGGATAATAAAAGGTATTTTTTGGCACCTATCAATTCACCTGTGGTGACTACAAAATTGCAGTATTCACATTTAAGTGCAAGGTGCCTCAATGAACAAAGCTGTAGTGCACCAAAGTAAAAAACACATATCTGTAATGTATTCGGATAATAAAAGGTATTTTTGGCACCTTTCAATTCACCTGTGGTGACTACACAATTGCTTGGATTCAATTTAACTGCAAGGTGACTATCAACAAATCTGGACTGGGCCAAAAGTGCAAAAAATAACGTTATCTGTAATGTATTCGGATAATAAAAGGTATTTTTGGCACCTTTCAATTCACTGTGGTGACTACAAAATTGCTGTATTCACATTTAAATGCAAGGTGCCTCAATGAACAAAGCTGTAGTGCGCCAAAGTAAAAAAACACGTATCTGTAATGTATTCGGATAATAAAAGGTATTTTTGGCACGTATCAATTCACCTGTGGTAAGTACACAATTGCTGGATTCAAATTTAACTGCAAGGTGGCTCTATCAACAAAGGTGGAATGGGCAAAATGAACACCTATCTGAAATGTATACTGAAAAAGTGTAGTTTGCACAAAACAAAGAGACCTGAAGTTACTAGAAAAGATGTGTATCCTAATATAAATTCAGGCTGCCCAATATCCAGGAAATATTTCAATAGAAAACTGTTAATAATAAAGCTATTGCAGTGCAATGTCTACACTAAGTCTTGGTGAACTTTGTCCAGTATTCTTTATAGAGCTTGTCTGTGTTCGCCCGTGGGGGCCCCCCACCTCTGCTCTCCCCCGTGACTTTACAGCGGTAGATGCTCCTTTAAAATTCTCTACCTAACTACATAAAATCTTCCAATCTCTAATCTAACTAAGTTGTAAGGACCACAGCTAACAGTAGAGCTTTCTCTGTGAAGAAATAGAATAATTTCGCTGAGCTGTTTGGACACAGGCAGAGCGCACGTCCTACTGCTCTGAGACGCTGAGAGACACTGAGGCTGAACAGGAAACGCTGTTCTATGTAAAACGAGGTCATGTGATTTTTCCAGCCAATCGCATCCATAAACATCCCAGTCATGATGTCGCACACACATCTCACCCTGCTCTATTCTGTAAATTGATTTGCTGGCAGCCAAAATGACAGGAAGCGCCGACAATGGCGCGATCTTAATAGATGATGCACAGATTTTAACCTAAATTATCGCATGATCTAAAAATTTCGTTCAACATAAAAACTGTGCCGATGTCAACTTTGTCGATAAAAATCGCTCAACACTAGTGATCACATATTTGACACTTATCCTAAAGTTTAAAGTATATAGTTGAACTATAAACTGCACTACATATAGAAAATCTAAAAACAAGCGAAAACATTTGGGTTTGTGCCATTCATGAGGGATAGTAGAATTTTTTTAGACTCAACATGTAGCATGCTCTGTGAATAGCTTTATTAGCGCATTTTGTTCCCATTAACCTCAATACATTTTTTTTTATCCTGTGGTAAAAACACATTGGGGCACATTTAATATTGCAAATGCACCAGAATTCTGGTGTAATATGTACCAAAAGTACTAGCATACATGATTAAAATACATAATAAATGTGGTGTAAGACACTTTTGCTTCATGTCCAACATAGAAGTCATGATTTCAAAAAAGGGGGCTTGGTTTAACTTGTGACAATGTGCCACAAAATGTGCCAAATATTTGACGCAATTACTGAGTATGCCAAGTACTAAGCCAAGTAATAAATGATATAAAAAATAAAGTATTTAAACATGTTAGATTTATTTTACAACATGAGCCACTGTAATAAATCTGCCATTTTTTCCCCTTTCTATTCTAAGCTTACACTGTTTATTAGCAGTATTTGTAAGTATTAGTAAATGTGTCTCATTGTTTTCAATTGCAGCTGGAATCCAAAAATCTCATACCCTTGGAATAACATGATTTAAAATGTACAAAATGCAACAAAAACAGCCACACAAATCATTCTTCGTCACCTGCTATTGTAAACATATTTTAATATGGTTCTATTAAAGGGGTGTTATCGTTTCATTAAATGGTCTTCAGAATAAGGGGACAGTGAAAACAAGCAACTTTGCAATTGGATGTCATTAACAAAGCTGCCTTGTTCTCACAGTGTTCCTTATCTTGTGTTTTTATTTACACTGATATCCAGTGTGGGTCTAATCCCTCCTCCTTGCATTTCACTAGCTGAAAGCTCATTTACATTCTGTACAGCCCCTGGGTCGATTCATGGGCTCTACAGAATGACTCAGAGTTAGGGGCCGTAGCATTTTTCTGTCTCCACACCTAGCAGAAACAGACTGCAGCAGATTGTACAATGAGAAAACATGACAGTTTTGACCCTGTGCCTAACTCTCCTGCATACACGCAGATCTGTGCCATTCTTAGAAAGCTGTAATACATCTCCAGCTGTGAGAGGAGATCAGTGCTCAGATTAGATTGAATGCAGCCTGTGGTATGTATACAGCTCTTATAAAATAAGACTGATAGGGAGAGACACAGTGATATGTGGACTCAGAGGGGGGGGAGGGAGGGAGGGGGGGGGGGGAGTCTCAGGCCAGCAGTGAAGGGGGGATGATGTCATCCAGCTGGGAGGAAAAGAAACGCCCCTGCATTCACAGAGTTGAGAAGCTCAGAGCAGTGTGAATGAGCCGAAGTAAGGAAGTGATACATCCCCTTTAATCTTCCCAACCATGTTACATAGAAATAAAGGCAGGTGTAGGCAGCAAGACAGGCAGATAAGTGTGGTGTGGTCAATTGCCTTTAGAAGTCATCTAATTAGTAAATAGAGTACATCTGTTTGTAATTTCTCAGTATAACTACAGCTATCTTGTAAAGGCCTAAGAGGTTTGTTAGGCTATGTCTACACTGCAGTGGACAAAAACGACCTGAAAACGAATTACTAAAAACTTTCATGAAACTGAGTTTTCTGTCCACTGCCTGTCAAAATCAGCTGAAAAAAACGGCAGTTTTTTGCCGCGATTTGCGTTTTTTGCTGGTCTTTAAACCCGTTTTATAATGTATGCATAAATTAAGCCATTGGATGTAACTCCGCCCTACAAAAGGGTAAATAAAGCACCTCTTTGCATTTATATGTTATCTTGTAGTCGTTTTACGTATTTTAGCGCTAATAAAGTTATCTCGCATTTGTCGCCAAAAATAAGGTTTTTTTATGGATTTTGGCCCTAAAGTCCATTTTTTTACTGATTTTGGTGCTAACATCTGCCTTTTTACGGGTTTTGGCACTAATAAAATTCTCAAGTTTGTCGGCAAAAATATTTTTTTTTGCGGATTTTGGCGCTAAGATCCGCATTTTTACGAATTTTGCCGCTAATAAAGCTATCTCGCGTTTGTTGCCAAAAATACTTTTTTTTAATGGATTTTGGCCCTAAAGTCCATTTTTTAACGGATTTTGGTGCGAAGATCTGCATTTTTACAGATTTTGGCGCTAATAAAGCTATCTCCCTTTTGTCGCCAAAAATCCTTTTTTTACGGATTTTGGCCCTAAAGTCTATTTTTTTAATGGATTTTGGTGCTGAAATCCGTATTTTTACGGATTTTGATGCTAATAAAGTTCTCTCGCTTCTAACGCAAAAAATACCTTTTTTTATGGAGTTTGGTGCCAGAATCCTTTTTTTTACGCATTTTGGTGCTAAAATCCTTTTCTTAACTTTATTAGCGCCAAAATATGGCTTCTGATGCCAAAAATATGCAGTTGTTTTTTTACAGATTTTGGCGCTAGAATCCGGGTTTTTACGGATTTTGCCGCTAAAATACTTTTCTTAAGATATTTTGGCACTAATAAGGTTAAGAAAAGGATTTTAGCGCCAAAATCCGTAAATAAATGGATTCTGGCGCCAAAATCCGTAAAAATCTTATTTTTAGCGTCAGAAATTAGATAACATATTTTGGTGCTAATAAAGTTAAGTATTTTAATGCCAAAATCCGTAAAAAAGCGGATTCTTGCACCAAAATCCGTAAAAAAAAACCTATTTTTTGCGTCAGACGCGAGAACTTTACTAGCGCCAAAATCTGTAAAGAAAAGTATTTTAGTGCCAAAATCCGCAAAAAAATGGATTCTTGCGCCAAAATCCGTAAAAATACGGATTCTGGCACCAAAATACGTAAAAATACGTATTTTTTTGCGTCAGAAGCGAGATAACTTTATTAGCACCAAAATCTGTAAAGAAAAGTATTTTAGTGCCAAAATCTGTAAAAAAAAAACGGATTCTTGCGCCAAAATCTGTAAAAATCGTATTTTTTGCATCAGAAGCGAGATAACTTTACTAGCGCCAAAATCTGTAAAGAAAAGTATTTTAGTGCCAAAATCCGTAAAAAAATGGATTCTTGCGCCAAAATCCGTAAAAATACGGATTCTGGCACCAAAATACGTAAAAATACGTATTTTTTGCGTCAGAAGCGAGATAACTTTATTAGCACCAAAATCTGTAAAGAAAAGTATTTTAGTGCAAAAATCCATATAAAAAAGGATTATTACACCAAAATCTCCCCCAAAAAGAATTTTTGGCGTCAGAAGCGAGATAACTTTATTAGCGCCAAAATATGTTAAGAAAAGGATTTTAGCATCAAAATATGCAAAAAAAACCCCCGGAATCTGACGCCAAAAATCGTTAGCGGCCAAAGCATGATCATTTTATTACAAAAGGTACAGACAAGGACACAAACACTTGTATGTAGATTTGATAATGTATAACCATTGTTACACCCACTATAGGTGGGACTTGGGTCTCCTGGGAGGGTTTTCATTGAAAAATCGCGGCAAAAAACGCCACGAAAACGCGCCAAAAAATGCGCCAAAAGACGTCCGGCGCTTTACATAGACTCCTGTAGTAAATTTTCTGCCCTGCTCTGGCGTTTTTTAGAACATGTTGCAAAATATGACCAGTAAAAGAAACGAGCGAAAAAAAGAAGCTCAGTGTAGACAGCAGGACGTTTTTACATTAGAAGTCTATAGGAGATGATTTCAGTCGTTTTTCCAGCATTTTTAGAAAACGAAAAATGCTGAAAAAAACCGGACATTTTTCTGTGCAGTGTAGACATAGCCTTAGAGAACATAAGTTAAATAGCAGCATGAAAACCAAGGCACACATCAGAATGCTCAATGATATAGCTGTGGCAGAGTGAAGTGCAGGTTAGGATAAAAAAAAAAAAAATCGCTCAAGCTCTGAACATCTCACAGAACACTGTTCAATCCATCATCCATAAATGGAAGGTTTGGCACAACTGATGACCTACCAAGACAAAGCCGTCTACCCCAGACAAGGAGATTACTCAAAAGAGAAGATGTCCAGAGGCTCTGGATCACTATGGAGGAGCTACACAGGTCAAGTGCGAGAATCCATCCACAGTACCATTATTAGTAGTGTACTCAACAAATCTTACCTTTATGGAAGAGCATCAAGAAGAAAAACATTTCTGAAAGCAAGTCATAAGAAGTGTCATTTGCAATTTGTAAAAAGCTACGTAGGGGACACAACAAGCAGTAGAGAAGACTGAAATGTTACTTTTTGGACTGAATGCCAGAAGCTATATGTGGAGGAAAGCCAACACTGCACATCACCCTAAACACACCATCCCCACCATAAAAGTATGGTGGAGAAAACATCATGCTATCGGAATGCTTTGCTTCAGCAGGGACGGAGAAGCTGGTCTGAATTGATGCAAAGATGGATAAAGCTGAATGCAGGGCAATCCTGGAGCAAAACCTGCTGGAAGATGCAAAAGACTTGAGACTGGGGCATAGGTTCATCTTCCAGCATGACAACTACCCTAAACATACAGCCAAAGCTACATTTGAAGGCTTTAAATCAAAGCATATTTATGTGTTAAAATGGTCAAGTCAAAGTCCAGATCTAAATCCCATTGAGAATCTGTGGCATGACTTAAACGTTTAACGAACATTCGTCAAACAATGTAAATGAGCTATAGCTATTTTGCAAATAATAAAAAAAAATTCCAGCCTTTGGATGTGCAAAGCTGGTAGACCTATACCCCAACAGACAGCGGACATTTCAGCTTAAGGTGGTCCTACAAAGCATTGACTCAGGGGGGCTGAATACATATGCAGGCCATACTTTTAACCCTTTAAGGCACCCTGAGGTTCCTGTACGTCATGGTTCACTGCCTGTTAATGCACCCTGACATTCCAGGAACATCATGAAACCTTTCTGTCTCCCTGTGCAGAGATAAGATGAAAGCTCTATGCTAATTGCAGTTTCTGAGAGCTAATTAGCACATATACACAAGCAGGTGATCAATCATTGCAGTCTCCTGATCCCCATGCTAAGGATCACTGGGATTGGTCAGTCAGTCTGCTGACTCACCCATTACAGCTGATCCATGTCCTGGGGCTCTGTACTGTGTGAGAGAGTGAGGAGATCGGATTACTGTGCTGGGTCCTAGTGCCCTGTGCTGTGATCTGGGCTGTCACAGCCTGAAATACTTTATTAACCCCTCCACTGCCTAATCACTTCACTGCCCCTGTGATCTATTTGTGGCAGCTGTCTGATCAGACAGTTTGCCACTTTCAGGCTCCAGCAATTTTCTGCCAGTGATCATCACTGGCTCATACAGTGAGAAACACACACAAAAATGAACCCCTTCATTGCAAAGTCCCTGTACCCCTCACTCATATTGTTATAGTTGTCTGATCAGTTAAAAAGACAGTTTGTAACTTCTGTTCCCACATCTGTCACTGCCCATCACTATCCCAATAAAGCCTGAAAAATATACTAAAACAAGAAGGTGCTCCTTCAATTCTGAGGCCTGTGGAAGATTCAAAAAGCGCACATGGGCCACAAGTGGGATATTTCTAAAAACTGCATAATAAGGAGATTCATTATTGAGTTGCAATTTCTTGGTAAAATCTACGGGGTTCCAATGAATAATGAACAAAAATCGGAAATCTGCAAAAAAGTTACAATTTTGAAATTTCACTTTCACTTTTCATTAATTTCTGCGAAATACCTAGAGGGTTAATAAACTTCCTAAATGCTGTTTTGATTATGTTAAGGGGTGTAGTTTCTGAAATGGAGTCATTTATATGGGTTTATAACATACAAGCCCCTCAAAACCACATCAGAAGTGGCCTGGTTCCCAAAAAAATCTGTTCTGCAAATTTTCTTGAAAATGTTAAAATTTGCTACTAAATTTTAAAGCCCCCAAATGTCTTAAAAAAATAGGATGTTTAAAAAAATCATGCCAACACAAAGTAGACATATGGTAGATGTTCATTATTTACTATTTTGTTTGGTGTGACTATGTGTCTTGCACACAGAAATTTTTAAACTTTGAAAATGGCAAATTTTTCCAAATTTTCACAAAATTTCGATATTTTTCAAGCCTAAACAAGGATTTTATAGACAAAAATTAATTGCTAAAGTAAAGCACAATGTGTCACGATAAAACAATCTCTGAATCACATGGATAGGTAAAAGTGTTGAAAAGTTATTCACAGATAAAGTGGCACATGTCAGATTTGAAAAAAAGGGCTTGGTCCTTAACTCCAAAACAGGCTTAGACCTTAAAGGGTTACGCTTTGTCCTATTACTTTTATATTGAAACACTTGCTAACTGCTTGATTACAGTGGGGATGAATGGGGGACTTTGAACCCCTGTTCTAGTGATTGATAGGACTCCAAGTGATCACACATTTGACACTTATCCTATCGACAGTTAATAAATGTCAGTTGTCGTGGAGACGGTGCCTATTTTGCAGGAGTCGGAGTCATAAAATGAACGGACTGACTCCCAAAATATATAATAAGTTGGTCCAGTTAGTTCGATGCAGTACAAAGAGCAAGAGGAATTGGGTCTGGCCAGTGCTACTGCTTCCATATCTTCAGCCTCATCACATGAGGAGTGTAATTGATGACATGAAGCAGGCAAAGCCCCAAGGGAAAAGATTCTGCTCTCATGGCAAACAGATTTCAGCAAAATGTTTCACCTGCTTTCAAAGAAGTAGAAGAGTTCAACCATTCATCAAAACAGACTGTGGCTGAGGCAATTCCTTTATACCCTGACATTGTTAGAGATGTTGCCCCTGTGGTCACCGCTTTGCCCCCAACCCAAGTTATTGTAAAAGAGGCTTTTCTCTAGCCTGGAAATAACGAGATCAGATGTGAGGTCCTGTATGCAGGATCTGATGGAGGCAATACTATTTCTCAGAACAAATTCAGAGACTCCACAAATGTTCCTG
This sequence comes from Phyllomedusa bahiana, assembly GCA_025379985.1. Taxonomy (NCBI): domain Eukaryota; kingdom Metazoa; phylum Chordata; class Amphibia; order Anura; family Hylidae; genus Phyllomedusa; species Phyllomedusa bahiana. The sequence continues at coordinate 5,741 of JAODAL010010950.1, read as the reverse complement.
CAGTGTTTTGCATATTTACAATTTTTTTGTGTTCTAAAGTCATATCCAATAAAAATATTTTACACTGACAAGAAAAAGGGTAACAATGTTTTGAACTTGTAACTTTCAAGCTCCATATCTCACCATCCACTACAGCATTGTACATGAGGCTACTGTAATTTTATATACAGTCATCTTACCTATCTTATACATAAATTTGACTTGCATGTATTTAGCATCTGCTTAGTTCTGCAGATTCTTGTCCTGTCACTGCATTGTTCTGGTTATGCTCCTACAAATCAAAATGTTGATTTTTATTATTTTCTTAGTAGTTGGGAAATCCACCTTTGGTTTTTAATACTGCCTGAATCCTTCTGGGCACTGAATCAGATTCAAGCATATCTTGACCAAAATCTGATCCCAGGTCTCTTCTACACATTCCCAATGTTAGTGCAGACTGGACTTGGATAAATATACAGCTTTTTCTTCAACTCTACCCACAAGTGTTCAAAAGATCAAAACATTGTTACCCTTTTGCTTGTCAGTGTTTGTTCTACCTAAATAGCTTGATTATTGCATCATAATGTGGTAAAAAGCCTGATGTTACCATTTTACTACAGTAAAGTTATCACTTAAACATGCACCATGTATGAGGAAGTCAAGAGTCAGAGTCGGAGGTTTGGGAAATTGAGGAGTCGGGGCTTTGGCTTGCTGACTCCACAACCCTGCTTTAAAGTATATAGCTGAAATATAAATTGCACTACACATAGAAAATCTAAAAATTAGCAAATACATTTGGCTTGTGCCATTTATGGGGATAGTAGAATTTTTTCACCCCAACACGCAGCATGCTCCGTGAATAGCTTTATTAGCACATTTTGATTGTCACATGCTATAGTAAACATATTTTTAATATGGTTCTATTTATCTTCCCACCCATATTGTACACAAATAAAAGCAGTGTTAGGCAGCAAGACATGAAGAATGGCAGAAAATTGTCTGCCGTCCTGTAGTCAGTCATTGCCTAGATGGTCCATGAGAGGTTATGCTATTGCACACCAAAAGAATAGTAGGTGCTCTGTACAGGGGTCCTATGTGGTAATCTGATGTACAAATAGTAAATTAATCCACTGCAAACTGTAGGTAAGCATGAAAAGTATGAAATCTTCAGAAAGAGTTTAAAAGAAAATATCATATAAGTAAAACATGGTGAAATAAGCATTGCAGCTATAGTGTGGATTTAACAACTGTAGACAGGATCTTAGATGGGTATTAATGCTGCTGGACAGGCTTGTAGGTCCATGAATGTACAATTTAGCATCCTGTGTTTTATTTCAAGGCGAACATCACAAGTCATATGCAGACCATATATTGTTTAGGTTGCTTTCAGCTTTCCAGGAATAGGTGCACTCTTTGTTCAAGTAGTAAAGTGGTTCCCTGCTCCATTATATTTTATGCAATATTAGGCAATGACAGTGTAGTGAGGTAGTACACAACATTTCGGTTAATCATGAACCATTATTAAGTGAAAACTGCCAACATAATGGAAATGTTTGTGTAGGAACACAATGATAAGCAACTGTATGAAAGGGAGATGGGGTGAGGTAATTGTAAAAAAAAAAGTGCACTAGATTGATAAACAGCAGAGGCATACTTTTTAACATACATGTAAAGAAACAGCATGTCACAAGGCATTATGGGAAAGGAGCTGAGAAGCTCAAGCACCCTCTATTGGATGTAACAAATCCTCAATTTGCTTCAGACTCACTGAATCTTTAGAAAGCAAAAGGGATATTAGCCAGGCCAGTATTACTCATCTGCAGACAGCCGTTTTGGAGTTTTGCCTCATCAGTGCAGAGCAGAGTGTACTGGCTGGCTGGGAGGAATACCATGAGTTTCTCAGTGCCTTGTGATATGAAGATGCTTAGTGGAGGTCAAAAAGGCAATTAGAAACTCCACACGCCTATATGGTGCTCTCCCCAAGGAGAGATGTTCCCCTTTCTGAGCCACTCATGGTCTCCCTCCCAGCCAGCCAGTACTGCTCTGCACCGATGAGGAGCAAAACTCCGAAGAAGTATGTTAAGAAGTATGCCTCTGCTGTTTATCAAGCTAGTGCAGATAAATCTTTGGATAGGCAAAACACTTCGTAAGAAAGTAAAAAAGAAGAAACTGAGCAATGAGATTGCAGTGTTGCTTAAGATGAAGGAGTTGGCTGAAATGAAAAAGAAATTGGTCTGAGCAGAGATTACAGTTTCAGACAGATGTGTGATTTTGTGTGATCTAGAAACCGACAATAAATGCACCGTGATTTCACAGTCAATTTAAAGAGAACCTGTCACCTAGTTTATGCCCCTCTTGCTCAGGACAGCACAAGCTAGTGACAGACATGCTGTTTCCAGCGCTGTGTCCCTTATTCTGTAAGATGCTGTAGTTTTAGAATATTTAATGCTCCAATCTGCAGTTTTTAGACAGAAAAGAGTCATGAAGAGAGTCTGGTTTTTCATGCCCCGCCCACCTCAACTGATAAACCTATTACTTTGAATAGGTAGAACCATGTGAATAACTGCCAGGTGGGCGGGGAAAGCCTTTGGGGGGCGGGGTCAACACCTGCTCATGAATAAAATGTTAGCATTAAATCCTCTAAAACTGCTGCATCATACAGAATAAGGGACACCGCACTGGAAACAGCATGTCTGTCACTAACTTGTACTGTCCTCAGCAAGAGGGGCATAACCTATGTGACAAGTTCCCTGTAAGCTTTGATACATCCATATACATAATGAATATAAACAATAAAAAGTGGACAACCCTTTTAGCCCCTTAGAGTCCTATGATATAAATGTGCATCAAATTCAGGTGCTAGTTGTTAGCTGTAAATTTAGATGCTTTAGATGATACAATCCAACCATCAAACAATGCAGGTGTGGTGTGATGGTGGGCTACCATGGCAACAGGTGACCTAAAAGCCTAAAGGCTTTCAGGCCTTTCAAAGGTATCTCACCATTAGACTGTTTCAGATGCATGCATTAACAGACTGCCTTTCAGTTTTCCAAAGCATTACATACTGCCTGTCGGTGTAAAATTAAGTATTCCAAAGCAATAAACAGGTGATTAGACGATTGCCGTTTCAAATTCCACCCACAGATGGACAAAAAAAATAGTAAAAAAAAAAATCACTTTTACATAGCATAATTTGCATCAGTACTTCTCAGGTTTAACCAGTAGTGGATCCAAAACCCAGTAGAGGTGCATCTCTTTCTTGGCACAGATTCCACTCCTGATTTTGCAAACACGGATGCAACATACTGCTGTGTGAAAGTGTCCTTTATCCATTATATATACAGGGGAAATATCAAGGCAGCATTGGCAGTATTCCTTTATGGATCTATAAAGGATGTGATAATCCCCTATAAACCGTGGCATATGTTTTACTGTACATATATGGGGTATATTACATAGTTTGTAAGGCCGAAAAAAAGACATGTCCATCCAGTTCAGCCTACTGTGCTATAGTGTTTCTCCAGCAGAATGCAAAAACCTCCATGAAGAAGCTAATTGTCCTCATTTTGGGGAAAAAAATTTCTTCCCGACTCTAATCTTGCAATCAGAATAAATCCATGGATCAACAGCCCTTCTCCAGGATCCTAGTCACTATAACTTTTATATTATTGCACTCTAGAAATGTATTTAGACCCTTTTTGAATTCCGTTAGTGAATTCACCATGACAAGTTCCTAAGGCAGAGAGTTCCACAGTCTCACTGCTCTTACAGTAAAGAATCCCTTTCTATGTTTATGTAGAAAACTTCTTTCCTCGAGATGTAGAGGATGCCCCCTCTAGATGCAATCCTTGGTATAAATAGATCTTGGGAGAGATCTCTATATTTACCTTTGATATATTTAAACATATTCTTTTTATGTCACCCGAAACAATGTTTTCTCTAAACTAAACCCTAATTTTGTAGATCTTTCTGTATATTGTAGTCCACCCAATCCTTTTATTATTTTCGTTGCCTGCCTTTGAACCTGTTCAAGTACTACAATGTATTTTCCGTGCCCAAAACTGTACACAATATTCCATGCGTGGTTTGATCAGTGATTTGTATAATGCGAGAATAATATTCTCATAATGTGCATCTATGCCCCTTTTAATGCACCCCATGATAATATTTGCCTTGGCACTGGCTGCTACAATTTTACAACTTTACTTTCCACCAGGATTCCCAAGTCCTACTCCATGTTACTTTTACCCAGCGTTTTTTCCATTTAATAAGTAATCACGGAGTGGATTTTCCCTTCCTATGTGCATAATCTTGCACTTATCCGTGGTAATCCTCATCTGCCACTTTTCTGCCCAGGCTTCCAACTTATCCCCTTGTAATAAAACATTATCCTCTGTTGTGTTGATTACTTTACAGAGCTTAGTATCATCTGCAAAGATCGATATTCTACTGTGCAATCCATGTGTAAGATCATTAATGAAAATATTAAAGAGGATAGGGCCCAATACTGAGCCCTGTGGTACCCCACCAGTAACAGGGATCCGGTCTGAGTATGTACCGTTAATCACCACTGTTTTTTTTCTATCACTGAGTCAGTTACTTACCCACTTGCAAACATTTTCCCCCAGTCCAAGCATTCTTATTTTACTTACCGTATATACTCGAGTATAAGCCGACCGGAGTATAAGCCAAGGCACCTCCTTTTGCCACACTAACCGGGAAAGGTTATTGACTCGAGTATAAGCCTAGGGTGGAAAACGCAGCGGCTACTGGTGAATTTTAAAATAAAATAGATACCAATAAAATTACATAGGCAGTTTTTAAAGTCCCCATAGGCAGGTATAGGCAGTTTAATGTCCCCCATAGGCAGATATAGGCAGGTATAGGCAGTTTAATGTCCCCCATAGGCAAATATAGGCTGGTATAGGCAGTTTAATGTCCCCCATAGGCAGATATAGACTGGTATAGGCAATTTAATGTTTCCCCCCCAGGCAGATATAGGCTGGTATAGGCAGTTTAATGTCCCCCCCTAGGCGTAATAGGCTGGGTATAGGCAATTTAATGTCCCCCAGAGGCAGATATAGGCTGGTATAGGCAGTTTAATGTCCCCCATAGGCAGATATAGGCTGGTATAGGCAGTTTTATGTCCCCCACGGGCAGATATAGGATGGTATAGGCAGTTTTATAGGCAGGGCCGTAGGGCGGCACCTTTAAGGGGGCGGAACAGCAGGAGATCGATGTGTGCGTTTTTTTTTTTTGGGGGGGGGGGGGGTTGGGAGGTCAGCGGTGCCGGCGGCTGCCTTTACATTAGTGACGGCGGCTGCTGGGTAAGGAGCGGAGCAACGCTGCTCTGCTCTCTCTCTACCCAGCAGAGCGCTCAGCTGAGACATCAGCTGCCCGGGGAGAGAGCAGGAGCAGCGATTGCCCCCCCCATCCTCCCGCACAGTGAGGACAGGAAGAGAAGAGGTCTCCTCGGGTCCCTGCACTACAGGAGAGGTAAGTGAATGGGAGGGGGGAGGGAGGGAGGGAGAGACATTGCTGTGGGGTGCCATGCTGTGGGGTGGGATCCTGTGGGGTGCCATGCTGTGGGGTGGGATCCTGTGGGGTGCCATGCTGTTGGGATGGATGCTGTGGGGTGGGATCCTGTGGGGTGCCATGCTGTTGGGATGGATCCTGTGGGGTGCCATGCTGTTGGGATGGATGCTGTGGGGTGGGATCCTTTGGGGTGCCATGCTGTGGGGTGGGATACTGTGGGGGTGCCA
>JAODAL010010949.1:0-102374 GCA_025379985.1 Phyllomedusa bahiana | reverse complement strand
GAATTTGGCCCCAAAAAACTGGGGTAGCGTGTTAAAATTGGTGTTTTTACCCCACAACAAGAGATACTTTTTGTAATTGCCTTTGCTTGTGAATTGGTCCCAAAAAAAAAATATATATTTGGCGTTGAAAAGGACGGTTTATTTTTGTCAGCACACCAGCAAAAAACGCTTAATTAACTGGATGTAAATTGCCCAAAAGAATTGAGCCGCACAAACTAGTAGCGTGTTACAATTGCGTGTTTTCTACGCCACACAACAAGAGATACAGTTGTAATTAGCCTTTGCTTGTGAATTAGGCTACCAAAAAAAAATATATATATTTGGCGTTGAAAAAGCGGTTTATTTATGTCAGCACACCAGCAAAACAACGCTTAATTAACCCTGGATGTAAATTGCGCCAAAGAATTGAGCCGCCCCAAACTAGTAAGCGTGTTACAATTGCGTTGTTTTCTACGCACACAAAAGAGATAAGTTGTAATTTGCCTTTGCTTGTGAATTAGGTACCAAAAAATTATATATATATTTGGCGTTGAAAAAGGACGGTTTATTTTTGTCAGCACACCAGCAAACAAACGCTTAATTAACCCCTGGATGTAAATTGCGCCAAATAATTGAGCTGCACAAACTAGTAGCGTGTTACAATTGCGTGTTTTCTACACCACACAACAAGAGATACAGTTGTAATTAGCCTTTGCTTGTGTGAATTAGGCTACCAAAAATAAATTTATATTTGTCGTTGAATAAGTCGGTTTATTTTTGTCAGCTCACCAGAAAAACAACGCTTAATTAACCTGGATGTAATTGATTACGCCAAAGAATTGAGCACGCACAAATAGTAGCGTGTTACATGCGTGTTTTCTACGCCACACATACTGAGATCAGTTGTATTTGCCTCTTGTTGTGATATTAGGGCTACCAAAAAAAATATATATATATTTGGCGTTGAAAAGTCGCGTTTATTTTTGTCTGCACAACAGCAAACACAATCGCTTAATTATCCCCTGGTTGTAATTGCGCATTCTGAATTGTGCCACCAAAACTAGTTGCTTTAGTAGGTGTTTACAATTGCGTGTTTTCTACGCCACACAACAAAGAGATACAGTTTGTAATTTGCCTAATTGCTTTGTGAATTAGGCTACCAATAAAAACAAAATATATATTTGGCGTTGGAAAAAGACGGTTTAATTTTTGTCAGACACAGCAAAACACGCTTAATTAACCCCTGGATGTAAAATTGCGTCCAAAGAATTGAGCCGCACAACTAGTCAGCGTGTGTGTTTACAATTGGTGGTTTTCTACGCACACAACAAGAGATACAGTTGTAATTGCCTTTGCTAGTGAATTAGGCTACAATAAAAAAAATATATTTATTTGGCGTTGTGGAAAAAAGTCGGTTTATTTTTGTCAGCACACCAGCCAAGAACAACGCTTAATTAACCCCACCTGGATGTAAATTGAGCCATAAAATTGAGACGCAGCAAACTAGGAGCGTGTTACATGCGTGTTTCTTACGCACACAACAAGAGATACAGTTTTTGTAATTTGCCTTTGCTTGTGAATTAGCTACCAAAAAAAAAAATTTATTTATTTGGCGTGAAAAAGACGGTTTATTTTTGTCAGCACACCAGCACAAAACATCGCTTAAATTAACCCTGGATGTATATTGCGCCAAAGAATTGAAGCCCGCACACAAACTAGTAGAGCGTGTTCAATTGCGTGTTCTATTTAAGCCCACACACAAAGTGATACAGTTGTAATTTGCCTGTGCTTGTGAATTAGGCTACCAAAAAACAAAAATATATATATTTGGCGTTGAAAAAGACGGTTTATTTTTGTCAGCACAGCAGCAAACAACGCTTTATTAACCCCTGGATGTTATAATTGCAGCAAATAGAATTGGAGGCCACCACAAAACTAGTAGCTTTGCTATAGCGTGGTTTACCAATTTGGTGTTTTCTTCGCAACACAACAAGAGATACAGTTGTAATTTGTTTTCCTTTGCTTGTGTAATTAGGCTACCAAAAACAAACTATATATATATTTGGTGTTGATAAAGACGGTTTATTTTTGTCAGCACGCAGAAAACAACGCTTAATTAACCCTGGATGTAAAATTGCGCCAAAGAATTGAGACGCAAAACTAGTAAGAGTAGCGTTTACTAATTGCGTGTTTTCTACGCCACTCAACAAGAGATACAGTTGTTAATTGCCTCTTTGCTGTGAATTTAGGCTCCATAAAAAAAAAAATATATATTTTGGCGTTGGAATAAGTAGGTTTATTTTTGTCAGCAACACCGCAAAAACAAGCTTAATTAACCCTGGATTGTAAAGTGCGCCAAGTGAATTGAGCCGCACAAACTAGGTAGCGTGTTTAACAATTGCGTGTATGTCTACGCCACACAACAAGAGATACAGTTGTTATTTTCATTTGCTGGAATTTGGCTAACCAAAAAAAAAATATATTTATTTGGCGTGAAAAAGACGGTTTTATTTTTGTCAGCACACCAGCAAAACAACGCTTAATTAACCCCTGGATGTAAAATTGCGCAATAGAATCAGCTGTCCAAAAAATGAAAGTGGTATTTGTATTGTAAAAACGCTGTTTCTTTAAAAATGAATACAACAGAGAACTGGCTTAGATCCTCCTAGGATATTGAATGTATATGCAGCTGCAGTGGACGCAATGGATTTCAGATCCAATACACCCAAAAAATCAGAAATAGAAACATTCAGAGAACAGTCTTGTGAGACAAGCTGAGACACCCACAGAAATCGCTGTAAAAAATCAGTTCTTCAGGAGAAAGCGCTATCACCCGCGCAGCACCTTCCCTATCAGTACAGTTGAGAGAGGAGTGTGAAGCTCCCAGCCGGCGGCGCATCGGTCTTTATATAGTGCGGTGACGTCACTGAATCCAGCCGGTCTCTACGTGGCTTCTTCTCTCGCACATGATCATGCAGGCTATGCTTTTATTCCCTCAGCGTGCTTTGCGCCATGTACGCGCCATGTGCTCGCTGCCATTTTTATCAATCTCCAAAAGCACTTTCGTTCACACGAACGGACCCCATAGTTCGGACTTCGGTCCGAACCGAGTTTTTCCTGAAATTCTAAAACGGAATTCCACTCGTTAGAAATCAATTCGCCCATCTCTAAATAGGACCCATAGTTAATTGCTGCATTTCACAGCTGCCATGACAAAATATTTATTAAAAATGAATTCTCAGCCACGTTAAAAATTGTGAGGGAGAAATCACAACTTAGAAGCCACATTTCTGTTCCAAAGGACCATGATTAAGCTAGAGATGGGTGAACTTGATTTCTAATCGGAAGTGATAAAATTTTTTGAATTTCAGGGAAAAACTTCGGTTCGGAAACGAAGTCGAACTTTGGGGTACTTCGGGTGAACGAAGTGTGCTTTTCTTTGTATTAAAATGGGCTGCAGAACACATGGCGTTACATGGGGCAAAGAAATCTGGGAGGAGGAAGAGGGCATAGCCTTCATGACATGTGCAGAGATAGTGATTAGCAAATCAGTGAGTCCGGAAGGGATTCTGTGACGTCCCGCACTATATAAGTCGCGGCGCGACGCTGGGAGCTCATTCCAATCTCACTGTGCTGATCAGGGAATGTGTTGCCGCGGCTGGATTGTGATAGCTGTTTCTGAAGAACTGATTTTTATACAGCGATTTTTGTGGGGATTGGTCTCAGCTTTGTCTCAGAGACTGCTTCTCTTAATGTTTTATTTCTGATTTTTTAGGGGGTATTGGATCTGAAGTCCAGTGTGCGTCCACTGCTGCTGCATATACATTTTAATGACTATTGGCTCACAGCAACATTGAATATCCAGGGTGATCTAAAGCCTGTTTCTGTTGTATATCATTTAAAGAAACAGCGTTTTTTACAATACAAATACCAACTTTATTTTGGTGGTTCAATTCTTTTACGCAATTTACATCCAGGGGTTATTTAAGCGGTTGTTCTGCTCGCTGTGGTGTCTAAAAAAACCTATTATTTCACCGCCAAAAAAGAAGTGATCCCTGCTAGCATTAATTCACGAGCGGAAAGGTTAATTACTAGTTTTCTCTTGTTGTGTAAGCGTAAAAAAAAACACGCCATTGTAACACGCTACAAAGCTGGTAGTTTGTGGTTGCTCAATTGTTTGGCGCAATTTACATCCAGGGGTTAATTAAGCGTTGTTCTGCTGCTGTGGTGACTAAAAGAAACCGTTTATTTCACCACCAAAAAAGACATTTTTCCTGTAGCATAATTCACAAGCGAAGGTTAATTACAAGTTTTCCTCTTGTTGTGTAGCGTAAAATACACGCCATTGTAACACGCTACAAAGCTGGTAATTTTTGGCTGCTCAATTCTTTTGCGCAATTTACATCCAAGGGTTAACTAAGTATTTTTCTGCAGTTGTACTCAGTAAAAGAAACTTTGTTTTTCACCGCCACAGAAGAAATTCTGTAGCATAATTCATATCCGAAGGTTAATATTATATTCAGTAAAATGCACAGAGTTTTTAAACGGCACATACAAGTCAATTTTTCCTGCCCATTTGTGGAGCGCAATTTATATCCAAGGGTTACCCAAGCTTGTTACTGGGTTCATTTGGAGTCAAATACAGGGTGTGTATTTATTATATACAGATATGAGGAGAAGGAGAAGAGGGCGTCAGCTTGCGCGTCAGGCAGCGGCGCAGCCAGCAAGTGGGTTGTGTGGCCGTGAGTCAGCAGGGTAGCAGCAGTGTGAGGTCAGGAGCCAAGCGGCCACGAGGTAGAAAACCCGCTTCGCAGATCCAGGAAAGTAGCGGCACAGGGGCTCAGCGAGGCAGCGGCCGCAGTAGTCACTCAGTGTGGAGCGTTGGCGGTAAAGTCAGCTATTCGGCGGTGTAGCAGTTCTTTGCTAAGACACCGGAGGAGCCGAATTTGGGTATATGTTTAATCTGTGGGCAGAAAGTGAAGCGTGGCCAGGGAGCTAACGTTGGCACCACGGCCCTGCATCAACACATGCAGCGTCACCATCCGGTGGCCTGGGAGAAACGTGGCTCAGATGTGGTGCTCCATCCTGCCGCCGCAGCAGCGGCCAGTGGCACCCATGCCATTGCAGCCAGTCAAGGCCCCACGACTTCTGCAGAAAGGAGCTGTTTCTCTTTCCATCATCTCCCGGTCCAGATGCTCCTGCTCCTCGCTATTCAGGGCCCCACAGTTCGTTCACGAGGCGATTGCAAAGAGACAACAGAAATGCGTCCAACCATCCTAAGGTGCAGCAGCTGACCGTGTCCGTCCAAGTTGTTGGTACTGCAGTCCCCCCCTTTCCAAATGGTGGACTCTGCACCATTCAGAGAACTAATGGCTTTTGCCGAGCCGAGATGGAGAGTTCCAAACCGTAATTTCTTTTCCAAAAAGGCAGTACCAGAACTTCATAAATATGTAGAACAGAAAGTGGGCCAGTCCTTGAGCTTATCGGTTTGTTCCAAGGTGCACGGCAGTGTGGACGTCTGGAGCTGTAACTACGGTCAGGGCCAGTACATGTCCTTTACGGCCCACTGGGTGAATGTGCTTCCTGCCAGGCACACCAACAACTTGGACAGGAGACGCCGCTTTCTCCTCACACGTTGTCAAACTGCGGCTCCTGCGCCAATGTCCGCCTCCTCCTCTACCTCCACCACCACCACCATCTCAGCCTCCACAAGTACTGCTCCATCATACCACATGTGTAGGGCACAGCGGTGTCACGCAGTTCTACACCTGGCTTGCCTCGGCGAACAAAGTCACACAGGGGAGGAACTGCTCCGCGTCATGCAGCAAGAAATAGATGTATGGCTTTCTCCGCACCAACTGCAAATCGAAACCATGGTGATGGACAAGGGGAGGAACATGGTCCGCGCTGCACCGAGGAGGGATGGTCCATGCGCCCTATATGGCGCATGTGTTCAATCTGGTTGTGAAAAGGTTCCTGAAGTCTTCCACCGATCTTCAAAAGATTCTGAAAATGGCCAGAAAACTGTGCATGCACTTCAGCCATTCCTACAAAGCCAGGAACACCCTCCTCGAGTTGCAGCGGCAGAACGGCCTCCCCCAACACACTCTGATATGCAATGTTTCCACCCGTTGGAATTCCAGCCTGCACATGTTAAACTGACTGTATGAACAAAGAAAGGCCATTAACGATTTTTTGATGATCAAGTCCTGTGTATCTTTGATGTCAGCCAGTGGCAGCTCATGCGTGACACCTGCCGTTTGTTGAGGCCATTCGAGGAGGCCACGTTATTTGTCAGTCGCCAGGACTACGGTATGAATAACGTCATTCCACTGCTTCATGTCCTGGAACAGATCCTGAAAAATCTGTCTGGGCAGGGGATTGGAGACGTGGCGACTACATTTCGCGGCCACATGAGTCCAGTGGGGACCGAAATGGAGGAGGAGGAGGAGAGAGGACATTGGAGCAGAAGCATTGTCTGGTGAAATGAGTGGATTTTCAACCCGGGTGACAAGAGAGGGGGAGGGAGCACTGAAGGTAATGGAGTTGAGGAAGACAGTAGATGACCCCAAGCCCCGTGGCGTATACATTGAAAAGGCGGCAGGAGCCCCTCGAGTCACTTGTGCAGATGGCCCGCAGCATCTGATTGCCTGAGGACACCGAAAGTCCACGCAGAGGGATGACTTCTCTCTCCCCCGGCTTAAACCGGCCCAAAAAGGGACCTTTTTCCCACTATTAAGAAGGACAAACCAAATACTATAGGGAAATCCCCGTATATTTGGGGCCGCTCCCTAGTGCGGCATCGTCCCTCCTCTGAAGGTCTGACCCGGGGTTCCCATTTTTCACATACTAGGCCACGGTGCGGGGGAAGTGGGGGGAGGAGCAGTACCAGCTCCATCCACAACCTAATCCAGATCACTGTCCTTCCCCACCCCCCAGGAGGAGGGGATCGCAGCACAGCAGACCTAGCATCCCCGAACCCAAAAGGTGGGGGCCACTTTGGGCAGCACTCTGCCACCCCTTTTGAAGACCCGGACCCATGGCACCAAACGGGTGTGGGCCGCAACTTTCCCATTTGCAGTGGAAAAGCTGTTTTTGCCCGGGCCCAAGGGGAACAGAGCGGGGGTTCAGTGCGGCGGGGCCACTTACCCCCAAAGGAAAACCCGCTTGCCACGGGAAAGTGGAACGACTGACCTTTTTCAAGATGAACACGGGATCGGCAAGGATTTCCACACACCAATGCCTTAGGGGTCAGCTACCTCACCCCAAACCCTCACCCAAACTGTGAGAAATGATTTTGGGGGTTTTAAAAAAATTTTGCCTCAGCCACATTTTTATGCCCCACCCACCTGATGCCCCCACTCTTTGCCATTCCTCCATCGCCACCAACCATCTTTTTCCAGGGGCTGGTATTGCCCCCACCTCCACACTTTGTCATTGTGCCACTCCCCGACCTCATGCTGTTGCCCTTTCCCGCCGTCCCTTCCACTCACTTCCCATTGTCCCACTTTTTTTGGCCTCCCCTACAGTTTTTGCCCCCTCCGGGAAATGTCATTGTCCCCATTTGCCTGCCCCTCATGCGGTTTTGCTGCCGTGACCTCCACCCCGGGTCATTGTCCCACCTTTTGGCCTACACCTTTTTTTTTTTTCCCCACTTCCAAAAATTTTAAATTGTCCCACTTTCTGCCCTCAACCCTCGTTGCGGGCCCGGGGCCCTTTCACACTGGGTCATTGGGGCCACTCTGGGGCATACCCTTTTTTTTTTCCCCAACTCCAGAATGTCTTTGGGCCCATTTCCCCTGCCCTCAGCTGCTCCCTTACCGTGACCCCATTCTCTGTCTTTTTTCCCACTTTTGTGGCTTTCTCCTTTTTTTTGCCACCTCCAAATGTCATTGGGGGCCAAACTGCCGCCCTCATGCTGATCCCAACCCGGGGCCCCCCTACACTCTCTGTCATTGGCCATTTCTGGGGCCTTCTCCTTTTTTTTTGCCCCCCTCCAGAATGTCATTTCCCAAAATGTTTTTACCTCAGCTGCTGCTGTACCTCCCACGTGTCATTGTGCCCTCCTTGGCCACCCCTTTTTTTTTTTGCCACTTCCAGAATGTTTTATTGTCCAACTGTCTAAACCTCATGCTGTTGCTCCTTTCCGCCGAAACCTTTCCACCTCTGTAAATTGGGGCCATTTTGGGGGCCTACTACGTTTTTCCCACCCAAAATTTGCATTGTGCCACGGGCCTGACCTCATCCCTGCTGCTCCCGCCGGGGGACCTCCACACGGTGTCATTGTCCCACCTTTTCCCTACTCCCTTTTTTTCCCACTTCAAAATTTTTTTCCCACTTTCTCCCTTTCCATCGCTTTTTGGCTGCCGCCCCTCCAAAAATGTGTCATTGTGCCACTCTGTGCAAAACCCCCTGTTTTGCCAACTCCAAAATTTCCCATTGTGCCCTCCCTGAACCCATCCTCCTGCAAAACCGTGACCTCCATTTTTTCCTTTGTAAATTTTTGCCACTCTGTGGCCTACCCTTTTTTTTTTGGCCCCCCTCCAAAATTTGTCTTTGGGTCCCACTGCCTGACCTAAATGCCTGCTCAAACCTTTTTACTCCCCTTCCTGTCATTGTGCCACCCCCTGGGGGCCTACCCTGTTTTTTTCCCCACCTCCAAATGTCATTGTCCACTGCCTGACCTCATGCTAAAAGCCTACCGGACCCTACACTCTCTGCATTTCCCCACTCGGGGCCCTTCCCTCCTGTTTTTTCCCACCTCCAGAATGTCTTTGGGGCCACTGTCTGACCTCAGCATTCTGTGACCTCCACACTGGGGCATTGTGCCACCCTTTGGCCCTTTAACCCCTTTTTTTTTTTCCCCACTTCCAAATGTAAATTGGGGCCACTTTCTGACCTCATGCCTGCTTGCTGTTCCGGACCCCCCACACTTTTTCTTTTGTCCCAACCCTGGCCTACTACTTTTTTTTCCCCACCTCCAGAATGTCATTGTCCCACGCCTGACCCCAGCGGGCGCTGTTGTTTTCCCCGGTGACCCCCCACTAATTTGCATTGTGTCACCCCTGGGGCCCTATTTTTTTTTTTTACCACCTCCCGAATGCCCATTGTCCCCTCTCCTGACCACATGCTTTTGCTCCCCAAAGGGGCCCCCCAACACTGTGCCCCATTGTAAACACTCTGGGGCCCCTACTCCCTGTTTTTTGGGCCCCCTTTCCTAGAATGTCATTGTGCCCTCCCCTACCTCATGCGCTGCAAAACCGGGACCTCCACTCTCTTCTTTGGGTCCCACTCTTTTGGCCTACTACTTTTTTTGCCACTTCCAAAAAGGGGTCATTGTCCACTGTCTGACCCCATGCTGCTGCTGCCCCGGTGCCCTTTCCCCCTGTGTCATTGGCCACTTGGGGGCCTACTCCGTTTTTGCCCCCCCTCCAGAAGGGCATTGGGGCCCAATGTTGACCTCATGCGCTGCGCTGCCGTGCCCCTCCAAAACCTATTTTAATTGTGCAACTCTGGGGCCTACTCCTGTTTTTTCCACCCCCCAAAAATTCTTTGCCACATCTAGACCTCATGCTGCTGCTGCCGGGGCCCTTTTCACACTGTGTCATTGGGCCCCTCCCGGGGGCCCCCCCTTTTTTTTAAAGCCATTTTCCAGAAGCTTTGGCCACTTTTCTGACCTAGGGCTGTTTGCTGCTTTTCGTGACCTCCCACTGTTTTCATTGGGGCCATTTCTGGGGGCCTACTACTCTTTTTGCCACCTCCAAATTTTCCATTGTCCCACCCCTTTAAACCCAGGGCGTGCTGGTGGCGCTTTCGGACCTCCACACCTGTGTAAATTGGTCACTCTGGGGGCTACTCCTTTTTTAAAGCCCCCTTTCCAAATGCTTGTGCCACTCCCCCTAAACCTCATGTTTGCGCTGCCGTGACCCCCAAACACTTTTTCCTTTGGGTGCCACCTGTGGCCCTCCCCTTTTTTTTGCCCTCTAGAATGCCCATTGTGCCACTGTCGGGCCATAATAAAACCCGCGGTGACTGTTTCCGTGCCCTTTTCCACATTTGGTGTCTTTGGGTGCCACTCTATGGCCTACTCCTTTTTTCCCACCTCCAAAAAGTCATTTGCCACGGTCGGGCCCCTCATTCTTTCGGGTTTTGCCTGTCCTGCCATCCACATTTGAAACAATTTTTGCCCCTCTGGGGCCCCAACTACTGTTTTTGGCCCCCTTCCAATTGTGGGTTTGTGCCACTCCCTGACCTCATCTGCCTGCTCCCAATGCCCTTTCCAATCCCTGTTAGGGGGCCACCTGTGTTCCGATTTCCTTTTTTTTAAACCCCACCTCCAAAATTTGCCCATTGGGGCCCACTGTTGACCTCATTGGCTGCGGCTCCCATGACCAAACAGACTGTTTTTTTTGGGTTGGCCACTCGTGGCCTACTCCTTTTTTTTTTCCCCTCCAAAATGCCCATTGTGCCACGGGTCTGACCCCCATCCCTGCTGCGGGGTCCCCCTTTCCCACACTGGGGTCATTGTGCCACCCTTTGGGCCTCCCTTTTTTTTTTTTCCCAAATTTCCCAAATTCTTTGTGCCACTTTTCCTGACCTCATGCTGCGCTGCCTGTCGTGACCCCACAGGGTGCCCATTGTGCCACTCTGTTTCCTACTAAGTTTTGCCACCTCCAGAATGTAATTTGCCACTGCCTGACCTCAGGGCGGCTGCTGTGGTTTGCTGCCGTGACCACCCCCTTTTCTGTGGTTAAATTTTTAACCCAACTGGGGCCTTGGGGCCCTACTTCCCTTTTTTAAAGCCCCCTCCAGAAATGTTATTGTGCCACGGGCCAAAACCTCATGCTGCGGCTGGCCCGTGACCTCCACACGGGTGTCATTTTTTTGAAACTGTTTGGGCCCAAACTCCTGTTATGCCCCCCCCAAATGCCCTTGTGCCATTTGCCTGACCTAAACAACTGCTAAAAAAGGGGGGACCTCCACTCTCTGTAAATTGTGCCACTCGTCCCAACCCCCTTTGTTTTTCCCCACCCCCCAGAATGTCATTGTGCCACTGCCCTAAAACCTAAAGCGGCTGCTGGCCGGGGACCTTCACATTTGTTCATTATGGAAACCCCTTTGGGCCTACCCCTTTTTTTTCCCCTTTCCCCGGGAATGCCCTTTTGGCCACTGCCCTGACCCAGCAATTTGCTGCGTCGTAAACCTCCAAACTGTGCCCTTTGTCCCAAACCCGTTCCTACTCCTTTTTTTGCCATTTTCCAAAATTTGTAAAATTTTCCCACTGTCTGACCTAAATTTTTCTGCCGGACCTTCCCAAACGGGTTTAAATTGTGCCACTCTGTGGCCTACTCCTGTTTTTTGGCCACCCCCAAAGAATGTCATTGTGCCACTCCCCTGCCCTCTTTCTGCTGTTTTCCCCCGGTGCCCTTTCAAACGTGCATTGTGGGCACTCCTTGGCCAAACCTCCTTTTTTTTTTTCCACTTCCAAATGTAAAAGTCCCACTTCCCTTTAAACCTAAAGCTGCGGCTGCGTCGGTTTGCCCTCCACACTGTGTCATTGTCCCACTCAATTGGCCTACTACTGCTTTTGCCACCGCCAAAATTTTCCCATTTTTAAATTCCTTGGCCACCCCAACCCCATGGATGCTGCTGGGGCAGCTGTCGTAAACCCCCCAACACTGTGTAAATTGTTCCCACTTTTTGGGGCCCCAATTTCCTTTTTAAAGCCACCTCCAAAATTTCTTTGGGTCCCCACTCCCTTTACCTCATGCTTTCTGCCCCCTGGGCCCTACACACTGTGTCTTTGTCCCAACCCTTTTGTGGCCTACTCCTGTTTTTTGCCCCCCGCCCAAAAAAGTCATTTTGCCCCTGCCCTGACCACTTTCGGCCGCGGTTGGAAAAGCTGCCGGACCTCCAAAACTGGGTCATTGGTGCCACTCAAAGGCTCCCCTTTTTTTTTGGCCACCTTCCGAAATGTCATTGTGCCACGTCTGACCCCCTGCTGTTGCCCCTGTCCCCCATCCACACTTTTGTCTTGTGCCCACATGTTCCCCAAATACTTTTTTTTTGCCCCCCTCCAAAAAGGGTTCATTGTGCCATTTGCCTGACCTCTTTTGCGTGCAACCTTTGACCCCCACTTCCTCTTTTTATTGGCCATTTCTGGGGCCCGACCCTGTTTTACCACCCCCCCAGAATGTTATTTTTGGCCATTGCCTGACCTCATGTTGCTGCCTTTTTGGATGACCCAAACCCAAAATTTGGGGTTTTGGGTTCCACCCTGGGGCCTACCCTTTTTTTTGCCACCTCCAAAAAGGTCCATTGTCCACGGGCCTGACCTCATGCGGGCTGTTTGGTTCCCTTGCTGTCGTGACCCCCACACTTTTGAAAATTTTTGCCAGCCCCTGTGGCCTACTCCTTTTTTTCCCCAACCATTCAAAAATGTAAAATTATGCCCCTTTTGACCTCCGGGAGGAACTGTTTTTCCGTGCCCCCCCCCTTTTCATTGTCCCAAACTTTTTGGGGTCCCCCTCCTTTTTTAAACCCCACCTCCAGAAATGTAAATTGTGCCCACGCCTGACCTCAGGGTGCTTGCTGCCGGGGACCTCCACTCTCTGTTTATTGGGGGCCACTTTTGTCCGCCCGCCCCTTTTTAGCCCCCCTTCCAAATGTTTTTTGTCCCCATTTGCCCCCCCATGCTGCGGCTTCCGGGTATCTCCACACTGGTGTGTTTTTGTGCCATTTCTGTAGCCACCCTTTTTTCCCAACCTCCAGAATTTTCATTGGGCCCTGCATAAACCTAAAGCTGCTGCGTGGTTTTGCTGTTTTGGGACCTCCACACGTGCTTTGTCCCACTTTGTGGCCTACTCCTTTTTTTTTTCCCACCTTCAGAATTCATTATCCCCTCGGGTCGACCTAAATGCGGGCTACGCTGTGGGTAAACCTCCACCCCGGTGTCAAGGGTGCCCCCCCTTTGGGCCTTTACTCCTGTTTTAGCCCCCCAAAAATTTTCATTGTCCATTTCCCCTAAACCCTAAACCTCCCTGCTGGCGTTTTTACCTCCACACTGTGCCCAATTTTTCCCAAACCCCTTTTGGCCTAATCCTTTTTTTACCCCCCCCAAAGGTCATTGGGGCCAAACTCTCTGACCTCATGTTTCCAGCTGCCGTTACCTCCACACTGTGCCCCATTTTTGGGGCAACCCCTTTGGGGGCCCTAGTCCTGTTTTTTGCCCCCTCCAAAAATTTCCGGGTGCCATTTGCCCTGACCTCATCTGCTGGGGCCCCCCGCCGTCACCTCCAAAACTCTGTCACTATTTTTTCCCCCCTGAGCCTCGGGCTTGTTTTTTTTCCCAGTTTTCCGCGGGCATGACTTTATCAGGCAAAAATTCCCGCTTGAGTTTTTTGGTAAAAGTTTGCCCTCTTAAGTGCCCGGGGAAAATTTTAAAGTGAAAGCGTTCCCAAAGAGTAAACCGGCAGCCCATTTTGTGTCTCATACAAAAACCACAAACATTGAATGAAACCAAACCAAGCTCCCTCTGCATATTTAAGCATGGCCCCCAACTTTCAACAGAAAACCCTCAGGCTCTGGGGCACATGGAAAAAGCTTTTTTTAAAACACATTCGCCCCCAAAAGGAAAATTTGGGGAAACCCAAAACCCGGGATTTTGTCGGAAAAATTCGGCAAAGGGTGACCAAATTTCGAAATTTTTGAAAAAATTCGCCCATCTCTAATTAATAGCTGTACCCAAACCCAGCACCAGGGACCCCCAAAAACCAAATTGATAAGGGCCAAAAAAAAAAAAATTTCAAAAGAAAGTGGTAAATGGATTTCCCTTTTTTTCTGAAACCTTGGGGTCTTTTACAGCCCCTCCTCATTTAAAAAATCAGCCAAAAATGAATTTTTGGGGAAAACCCTTAGAATAAAAAATTGCAGTAAAAATGTCTTTTTAAAAAAAAGTTTTCAAGGGGAACCCTTTTCCCTTTTGGGAAAGGAATGGGGAAAATAACCGAAAAAAAAATTTGGGTTGACCTGGGAAAATTGGGGCCAAACATCATCAAGATCCACGCCTCATTCTCTTGATAAAAGGGTAAAAACAAATCCACTTTATCCTTTTGCCCTGTAATGACTCCCCCCCCCAATCTTGTGCGAAGGTCCGCTCAAAAAAAGACGGTTTTTTTGCGGGGCAGGACAACCCCTCTATGGCGGGTCATTCATCCTTTTTTGGATACCAAGAAGTCGATTGGGTCCGGAACATATCCAAAAAAAAACGGGTTGAGACGCAAAAATCGTGCACCCCATGATTTTAAGCTGGCTCTGTGTTTGAATGTGTGCCCTGCTTTAAAAGCGTTGGTAGGTGGTAAATAAAGATTCCAGAGGTCCCCATTAGGCTTCTGCCCACAAGCCTGCTGCTTCGGGTCACAAACGGCTACTTGGCAATCTCCCTTGCTGTCACGTTGCTGTTTGTTGTTTCCACCAGGGAAAATTGAAGAATGTGAAGCAGATGAAACCCAGAGGGTCCTCCGGGTTTGACCAATCAGCACTTTCTCCAATTCCTGCTTTTTTACCCTCAAAATTTTGGGAAAAGGGGAAAGGGGGAAGTGCTGATTTTTTTGTACCGGGGACCCGGGAGGGTGGCCACCCAGAAAAAACGTTGTTTTTTTTGATGGCCTTAATGCGAGGATCATTTTTGGAGGAAATTTGGAGCATCCAACCCCCCCATGTGGAGATGGACCCTTAAATTTCCAAAGCCTCGGGGTCGGGGGGCACTACAAAAAAATTTTTCCCTCATTTTTCCTCCTCCGCCTCAATTTCATCCCCAAACCCCTCTTTCCAAGGCGGGGGGTCCGGTAACGTCGGTTCCAGGAATACCTCCCCCCTCCTCCCCCTTTCCGCTTCCCCCGGGCACAGCTTAAAACAGAGCCCTGACAAAACTCCGAACCCTGCCAAAAGAAGATTTAAATAAAATTGTGAAACTGCGGGCCTTTTTTGGGGATTTGCGGGGGAAAAAGGGCTCCGGGCCGCATCTGTGTCTGTCTCCCCCCTCCGTCGCTGGGGGACCCGAGGTTTCAGAGTGCCCAAAAACATCTTTTCCAGAACTAAGATCACCACACTGCTCATGCTGACAAGGGCATTGTCCGCACTGACCATTTTGGTGGCTTCTTAAAAACTGGCAAGGATGGTGCAGAGCTCTTTCACTGCCTCCACTCTCAGTGGCTCAACACCCCAAGGTCCGCACCGCTGCTTGTCAGGCCATGTGTCACTTCGTACTCCGTAATGGCATGCGCTGCTGCCACAATCGCTGGAGTATATGGAGAGTGGAATTCCAGCGTGTTGCCACGTCAACAATGAGAAGGTTGATGGGGAGGCCGAGCTGACGCCGCAACTCAGCCGGGCGGAAGAAGCAGGTTGCGAACAGCGGAAGTGTGAGCTCAGACCTCGAGCCTTCCTCAGCAGGCAGTCCAGACCCGGGTAACACTTTAGAAATTTCTGGACGACGAGGTTCATGATGTGTGCCAGGCAAGGGATTTGCTCCAGCCTACCGATCTAACATCGGTCAGGAGATTTCGCCGTTATCGCACACCACCTTACCTGGCACAAGGTTCTTGTCACACAGCCAGCACTCGGTCTCGTTGTGAAGAGCCATCCACAGCTACTTACCTGTGTGTTGATGGTCTCCAAGACAGATTCATTTTAAACGGCCCGGTTTCTCTGGGCACGTGATGCCACCAGAGGACCTTGGGGGAAAGAAACCCTGCACCATCCCTGCTGTTTTGAAGAGCGTGCGCTGAGCCCCGAGAACCCACCGTTACCACCAGAGACATCCACCCAGCTCAACCAGTGAGGTGTCACAGAGATGTAGCGGCCTTGGCTGTGCTTACTAGTCCATGTGTCAGTGGTCAGATGGACTTTGCCGGACACAGATGCAGACAATGCGCTTGAAATTTAGATGCCACGTGGGTGCCAGGGCAGGGACGGCTTTTCTGGAAAAAAAAATGCCTGCTTAGCATCTGGGATTGGGGCAGGCAAGGGCCATGACATGGGGGAACCCATCTGTGTCCCCCAGACGGAAAGGCAACATTTCCAAAGGGCCCAAAAGCCTGGCAATGCCGACATTCAGGGTTTTAGCTTTGGGATGGTTTGGGTTAAAGTGTTCTTCTGCTCTCCCAAACCCGGTAGACAGAAGGCGCCCGCTAGACTGGGTGCTGACGGCGTTTCAGGTCATCAAAACGGGTGGAAGGAGAATGGGTAGGATGGGTCTCTATGGTGCTGGTGGTACTCGGGCGACAGTGGAGGCTGAAGCGAAAGGGTGAATCCTTTATCATGACTCTGAGAGACGGCAGCTGAGGAATGCTTGTGGGAGCGGAGGAAAGGGGGAGGCGGAGACAGAGGGGGTGACAGTGATTGGAAGCCCGGGATCGGTGTAGCCTTTTTTAGCCAAGTGTTTCCCTCCATTTCAACCATTGCAATTCACTGCATGTACTAAACATGGGTTTGGGGTGGTTAAACACCTAAGATTCCTTCCTTCTACTGATGCATTTACGCAACCGGCATAGACATCACTGGGTGAAAACAGGGCTGCTTTAAAAAGGCCCAGCTTGAGGGGTTTCTAGACCTTTTTGAGGGCGAAAAGCGGGGCGTGTTCCGCTATTGTGATTTGGTGGAATAATTCAGGGGACTTGTGGACCGCTCTCCCCCTTTTGGGTGGGGCCGTAAAACACTACCCCCCTTCCTCCTCACCCAGGATGAAGGCTCGCAACAAATTCGCCTAAAAAAGAACTTTGGGGATCTGCAATGCGTCATCATCAAACAGGGGACTTCCTCGTCTGACATTCTGCACCCTTTGGGGCTGCCCCCACATCAAAGGCACTGAAAGGCTTCCGCCCGCCCCGGGTTTTTTGCCGGTGACCGACTTCCTTCCCCCTCTGATGGCTCAGCGTTTGGGCTCAGAGCGGGAAAAAAATCATCCTTTTTTGGCCTCTTGATCTTTTGACATGCCTTCCTGACCCCAACCGCATTTTGTCATCAAAGAGGTCTTCAGAAGAAAATGGAATATCCACCAGTGGTGCGTACACGAGTTGACATTTCGGGCTGCCTTCGGTTCTTGTTGGACCGGATGCTGATGATGATGATGGACAAACATTTGTGGCCAGTGACTGGGAGGACGAGGAGGTAAGACTGCTGGATGCACGTTGCGGATAACAACTGAAGAATGATGCGCAGGCACTGTTCGATTCTGAGATTCACAGGACCCTGACCAAGCTATAACAGCCTGACGGTCTGCAAATCCCCGAACTATCCGCTGGCTTGCGTGTTGTCGCCAGCACGGAAGGAGCCAACCTTCTCTCGTACCTCTACCTCCATGGTCTACACCCTTTTGCTCGGTCTTACCACCTGCATTTGGCTTCATGTTCAGAAAGATAAAAATTTAGAACGTTATTGGAGGAGTTTTTGACAGTTCTTATTGAAAGACGGCAAAATCACAGCTATTTCTTAAAATCCCTCTAATTTCTACAGCCAATTACGGGATTAGAAACTGAATTGTTTCTAGCGAACTACCTGTGATAAAGCGGTCTGTGGAAAGAATACCATAAGGACAAATCAACTGTTTTTTCCTTCAGTCCCAGGAATTTACAACTGCCAGTAGGACTAGGAATGATAGTTTTCAACAAAATATATACAAGCGCACTATCTGCACCAAACTGAGATTTAAAACGAGAGCAATAAAACTATTCAGAAGTTAAATGGATGGAAATTGAGTTTTTTTTTTTTGCAGCAATGCAACGAGGGAAAGTTGCTAAAAAAATTTTTTCTATCAAAATTGTCGTACAAGGTGGCTATTTAAAAAAAATATGGGGCAATACAAAGTGCAATACAGCTATTTAAAAGTTATAATGGATAAATAAAAGGTGTGGTTTTGCACCATGAAATACAACAGAATGTTACCACAAAATTTCTGCATTCAAATTTAGGTACAAGGTGGCTCTGTGAACAAAACTGGGCCACACCAAAGTGAAATACAGCTATTTAAAATTATATGCGATAATCCCTACCCTTGGTGGGATTTTTGCACCAGAAATTACAACCGAGTTACCACAAAATTTCTATATTCAAATTTAGTACAAGGTGGCTCTTTGAACAAAACTGGTCTGCACAAAGTGCAAATTAAGCTAATTTAAAAAGTTATTACGGATAATAAAAGGTGGATTTTGCAACTATTGAAAATACACCTTGCAGTTCTAGTAAAATATTCTTTATCCTAATATAAGTACTAAGGTGGGTCTTTGAACAAAACTAGGCTCGCGCAAAGTGAACAAAAGTACCTATTTAAAATTTATATGGATAATAAAAAGTTGGTTTTTGAACCTATGAAATACACCTGCAATTACTAGCAAATTTCTGTATTCTAATATAAATACAAGGTGGGTCTTTGAACAAAACTGGGCTGCAGCACAGTGAAAAACACCTATTTAAAATTTATACGGATAATAAAAGGTGGCTTTTGCACCTATGAAATACACCTGCAATTACTAGCAAATTTCTCTATCCTGATATAAGTACAAGGTGGGTCTTTGAATTAAAGGTACTATTTCACATCAGGTGCTCGACAAAAACTGTTAAAAAAAAGCCATCATCAATGCAGGTTCAAAGGCAGAGTCTGGGCTCGCCATTATACACTCTCCTTTTAAAAGCCTGCCTGCCTGTCTGTCTTTTTGTTCGTTTGTAACCCAGTGTCACGGGGGGGTTTGGGGGCCCCACAGGGGAAATTTGATTTCGGGGGCCCACCCTCCTGTTCGAAAATATTACCGGCCTCTCGGACATAAATGCCCCATTTCCACATAATACAGTGTGCAAACAGAACTGTATTGTGTAGTACAATGAAAGGGAGCCATATATTCACGTCTACAATCATAGAAAAGGGGCTAAGTGCTCCATCCCATATCAACCTACACCCACATACAATATCCCTCCACCCACATAAAATATCCCCCCCCCACCCAATACAATATCCCCCCCCCCCCACAACAATACCCCCCTCCAATATCCACATACAATTCCCCCTCCATGTTTCCCTTGGGTTCACGCACCTCACCACCTCCAAAAAAAAAACACCAGCAGAAAGTAAAATGTAACTCCTATCAAGGGTCAATCAGGGAAACATGTATGCGGCTTTTATCCGCCGCCAAATAACCTACAACACCCCCTATGGGGGACCATATAGAGGTCAGACACCACCAATTTTAAAACCCTACAACCCGCCATATAGAGACCACATAAGGCAGTCACCAGCTCAGGTATAACCTAAAAACACGCCATATAGAGCCAAAATAGGGGTCAGACCCCACCAAGTATAACCTACAACACCCCATATAGAACCGCATAGAGGTCAACACCGCTAGGTATAACCTAAAACCGCCATATAGAGACCCATAGAGGTCAGAAAACCAGTCGGGTCACATCCATTACAGTAATACGAAACTGACCCAAAATATAGAAGTAACTTTAAACCCCCCTAAATCAGGTACTCACCGGAGACGTCCTATCTGAGGAGTCGTTTCTTCTTCCTTCATGAGTGTTCTTTTTCCCTTTTCCTCTGCATCCTTTCCCCACCCGCATGGGGACTTGCCCCCGGCCACAATTCATCCTGCAGAAATTACCACAAATATTTAGAATCCTTAATTTTCCAGATTCTTTACCTATTCCAACCTCGTACAAATTTCCCCAAGGGGGGGGAGAGCGGGGGGTACAAGCCATAATTTAAAGGGGCCTTTACCCTAAGGGGTTTTGGAGGGTGAGGAGAGGCTCCCCCCTTGAGATAATGCTAAAACTAGGGGCTGCTCCCCTTAATTATATTCCCAAAGGTGGTAGAAAAAGACCTAGGTGGTAGGCAAATAGGCAAGGCCCCAGTCTGTAGGTGGTTTTCTCCAGTTAGGTAAGGTTGGGAGTTAGGGTCCCCCTTTTTATAGGGGCCCGCAGGGAGGGACCCCCCTTTTGGGAGTATAAAAGGGAGTTAGGGTTCCCATAAGTTTTTATCAGGAGTTAATGCCTCCTTTTGGTATTTGCAGGCGTTAGGGGTTCCTTTAGGTAGTGTGCAGGGAAATCATGCCCCCCTGTAGCTTCTGTGTAGGTAGTCAGGGCCCCTTTACTATTTAGGTAGCCAGGGCCCCCGTTGTAGTCAGGGCCCCCCTTAGGTTTGTCAAGGCTCCCTTTAGGTTGTCAGGGCCCCCCTTTTAGCAGGGCCCCCTGTAGGTAGTCAGGGCCCTTTTAGGTAGCCGGGCCCCCTTGTGTCAGGGCCCCCCCTTTGGTAGCCAGGGGCCCCCTTTTTATCAGGGCCCCCTTTTTAGCCAGGGCCCCCCTTTTTGTAGCCCCGGGCCCCCCCTTTTTTAGTCAGGGCCCCCTTTTTGGGAGCCAGGGCCCCCCCCCCCCTTGTAGCCAGGGACCCCCCTTAGGTAGCTAGGGTCCCCCTTGTAGTCAGGGCCCCCTTTTAGGTTGCCAGGGCCCCCTTGTAGCCAGGGCCCCCCTTGTAGCCAGGGGCCCCCCCCCCCCCCTTGTGCCGGGGGCCCCCCTTAGGTACCAGGGCCCCCTTAGGAGCCAGGGGTACTCAGGGGGCCCCTTTTGAGTCAGGGCCCCCTTTGTAGCCAGGGCCCTCTTTGTAGCAGGGGCCTTTGTAGTCAGGGCCCCTTTTAGCCCCGGGCCCCCCTTTTAGGTAGCCAGGGCCCCCCTTTAGCAGGGGCCCCCTTGTACCAGTGCCCCCTTTAGGAGGGGAGGGGCCCCCCCTTTTGGTAGGGAGGGCCCCTTTAGGAGCCAGGGGCCCCCTTTTACTCGGGGTCCCCCTTGTGTAGGGGCCCCTGAGGTGTCGGGGCCCCCAATTAGAAGCCATTCCCCCTTTTTGTCAGGGCCCCCCTTGTAGCCGGGCCTCTTTTTAGCCAGGGCCCCCCTTGTAGCCAGGGGCCCCCCCTTGTAGCCCCGGGCCCCCCCTTGTAGCCGGGCCCCCTTTTAGGAGCCGGGGTCCCTGTAGGTAGAGGGGGCCCCTTGTGTCAGGGCCCCCCTTTTTTACCAGGCCCTTTTTGTAGCCGGGCCCCCCTTTGTAGCCAGGGACCCCCCCCTTGTAGTAGGGACCCCCTTTTAGAGGGACCCTTGTAGCCAGAGACCCCCTGTAGTAGAGCCCCCCCCCTTTTTGGGCCCGGGACCCCCGGTAGGCAGAGCCCCCCCCTTGTAGCCAGCGACCCCCGTATAAGGGACCCCCCTTTTAGCCAGGGACCCCTGTAGTCGAGCCCCCCCCTTGTAGCCAGAGACCCCCCGTAGTAAAGGGGCCCCCCTTGAGCCCGGGGCCCCCCGTATCAAAACCCCCCCTTGTAGCAGGGACCCCCTGTAGTCAGAGCCCCCCCTTGTAGCCGGGCCCCCTGTAGTCGAGCCCCCCCTTTTAGCCAGGGACCCCCCCGTAGTCAGGGGGCCCCCTTGTAGCCAGGGCCCTCTTTAGGTAGGCAGGGCCCCCCCCCTTTGCCAGGGCCCCCCTTTTAGGTACAGGGGCCCCTTGTAGTCAGGGGACCCCCTTTTAGCCAGGGCCTCCCTTTAGCCCAGGACCCCCCTTTTTAAAAAAAAAAAACAACAAACACCACTTACCCGGTCGGGCCCTGCCCCCGGCCGCCCCCAGGCCCCCGGCTCCCTACTGCCGCCCTGCTAGGGCGGCGCGGTGAAGTGAGTCACCGCGCCGCCTATGTCAGAAGTAGGAGCCCCGGGGCCCGGCAGCTGAAGGGGCCCCAACACCCTTTAGCCGCCGGGGGGGATCAGCGGAGGCAGCCTGTGGCGCTGTGCTCGCTGCACCGCGCAGCCCCCGGGGGTCGGGGGGGACTTTTGTCCCGGCTACCGGGCCCCGGGCTCTGGGCGTCGTGACAGGTCCCGGGGCTAGGGACAATGCGGGACGGGCCCGGGGAGCGCGGCACTGCCTCCGGGGCCCCCCGGGGCTGGGGGGGCCCACTGGGGGATTCCCCGGGGCCCCCGGGGCCCATCAGGCCCCGCCGTACCCACCCCCCCCCTTCAGCTTTTTAGCGCTAGATGCTTCTTTAAAAAATCTCTGTCTAAAATAACTAAAACTGAAAAAACCTAAACTACCCCCATGTTCTAATGTTACAGTTAAAAGCATAGTTGTCTGTATGAATAAAAGAGGAAACTGTGTCTCTGAGAGAGCTGATTCAGAGAGATCTAGCACATGTCCTGTCTAGTGAGAGACAGAAACATATGATAAACAGGAAACGTTGCCTAATCAAAAAGAGGTCATGTGATATTTTCCCGCCAATGACAACCATACCACACAGTCATGGGTTTTACACACCCGCAACCCTGTCAAAAAAAGACAGGAAGCGGCGAAAAAGGGTTTTAAAAGATTATGGCAGATTTCACCCAAAATTTGGTGATCGTAAATTTCCTATCAACCTAAAAACCATGCCGATTTCAACTTTGTTGGTTATAATCGCTCATCCCTAATCATCAACGGTCTGAAAAAGCATCACATCTAAAGTATGCTGGATTTGGAAAAATTACCAAAAAAAAGTCCAAAACGGCACATAGGAAAAAGTTTTGCATGTAGTGCATTTAACATTTACCAACTGCACCTGACCTTTGCAATTGTTGCAGAAAAAAAGGAAGGTAAAAGTACTAAAAAATTGCTAGACATTTTCTAGGTTTGTTCTAAAAAGCGTTTCCAGATTTTATATTTTCCTAGAATATGGCAGATTTAAAAAGAAGGTTTTTTAATAAATCCTGTTCACAAGCATGATCGAATCCCAGTTACCAGAACATGGAGTAATCACAGTTTGTTGCAGGGGTCGATGACAGCCACTGTCCATATACTCTATAAGCACATGAATGATGTACAGGAGGGTACCACACTCAGAAGCCCTCCTCTAGTGATTTAAATGGCTACCATGTAACACTGCAGGGGAATTGAATGACTTTCACTGACAAATTTAACTTCAAAGGGATGTTTAACATGTTTAGTAGCTGAATCTTTCTTAAATCCGTGCAGTTGCTGCCATCTTCTGTTCAGCTATGATACTAATCATACATTTCTAGGTAGCATTCCTGAAGCTAAAATGAGAAACACATATGTAAGGCATGAAATTGTGAAACACGATTTTGGGCACTGCACAATACATGACAATTCGATATGCTAAAAATTTCTTAACAAAATTTATTAACGTAGTATTGAAAATTATACAAAATGTAATAAAGTAAAACATAAAAGGCAAGATCACAAGTGTCAGCCTGACATAGCATTAAAAGCACATATGCATATTATTCTGCATATCAAAAATAGTATTTACTTTAAAGTTCATGAACATACAG
This sequence comes from Phyllomedusa bahiana, assembly GCA_025379985.1. Classification (NCBI taxonomy): domain Eukaryota; kingdom Metazoa; phylum Chordata; class Amphibia; order Anura; family Hylidae; genus Phyllomedusa; species Phyllomedusa bahiana. Next base: position 79,052 of record JAODAL010010949.1, on the reverse strand, counting down.
TCAAGGAAAAAGCAATTGGTATTGCAGTTTGGATTCGGGTCTAAGTCAAATTTGTCTAGCTAAAAAAACAACCCTAACCCTAAAATGCATCTAGGGTTAGGATTAGAATTTTTAGAGGTTTTAAAGGGTTAGCTTACCTTTCAGCATCGTTTCCGGCTCTGCATCTTTGCAGGCCTTGTGTTGCTCTCATTGTGGCATCACTTCCAGTCCAAGTTTTTCGTTACATGGGAGAAGAACAAGATCCAGAAACAGAAAGATCAGTTCTTCATTTTCCCCGTAGGATAAAACCAGCAGTTGGAACTGGGAGTGGGCACCATCTTGGATTCAGAGCTCTTCCACATTGCTCTGTTCTACAAGTCACAGGCCATGTCACAGCTCTGACAGCCCTATCCAGGCAGCCTCGAAGTCCCCCCATTTGCCCATTAAGGGCAACCATGATATGCTCAAATGGCCCTCTGTAAAAATGAGTGTGGGCCAACCCTATGTATGTCAAATGATTTATTTAAAAAAAAAATGTCCATAATAATCTGTAATCCTGCACCCTCAAGCTCAAATTTCTAAGTGTGAGATTTTGGAAATTATACTCTTCCATTTAACGTGTTAATGTCCTTCTTCCCGATGCAGAGGTAGTGAAAGTCTTTGGAGCAGAACCAGGATTTATTACAATAATTGTGTAGTGTGGTTCCCGTACTAGCATTTGAAGTTATTGTATTTTGCTTAATCTTGTGGATCATCATAAATGCACCAAAAGTGCACCCCTTTTTCTCCCTCCTCTTCCCTTCTTTCTTTTGCTTTGGTTTGCGTGAACCTGCATGGAAGAAGCTTCTGATTAACTAACCTGGGTAAATTGTATAAAGAAAAAAACACAAATGAACAAGTTTATGGCACCATAACAAACATTGTACTATAAATATCAACGCTATAAATAAAAAATACATATCTCCAGCATCTCTTGATGCATAAAGACAGTCCCGACCATTACTTAGTTCATACAAAATGCAGAGCATATATAGTAAAGACAGCAAATGGATAGTTATCACGCATGATGTAATATACATACTTAAAGCCAAATGCATTTCTCTTTTACAATTTCATCAGTGGATTTTAACAAATATAATAGGCACGAACCAAAGACTTTTATAAGTGAATTATATTAGAAGGGTGGCAATATCCACAGCAATCACTGTTTTACTCTAAAGTTTCAGCTTTACTGTATTACCTGTTTGTCTCACTCGCTATTTTAGAATTGCACAAGTGATCCTCAAATAATGCATTGTACAAATTGTTAAGTCAGCATCTTGGCTGCTTGGTGTGATGACATTGATGTGCATATATCACAGCAAATTTTGCTTCTTGTGCATACTTGATGATATTATTATTTCAGTGATGGAGACACAACAGAGAACATTTCCAGTTTTTCCAGTTTACGAAGGGAGTGTCCAGTGGCAAATTGTGCATGACTTAATGGTAACATTTTTCCATAAAGGGTACCACGTGTAGATAATTTTTGTTTCAGTATCCTTTTAAAAAAAAATTGTTGCAAAGACAATGGTCTGAAGGACAGTTCAGGACAAAAATTTGGGATTCCAGATATGTGGAAAGGAGGGCTTGTCAAGTCAGCAATTTCTTACACTAAAGTGGAACGATAGAAAGGATTTTTAATGGTATATATGTTCACTGTTATTTGTGTGAACACAGTTAGAGAAAGGGTAGCAACCCAAAATCTGTCTGTGCAATAGGAAATACTAAATTTATTGGTGAATTGATATCTCTAACCAGGTTCTTCAACAATAACTGATAAAGGGCCAGAGCATTGTATAACCACCGAACATAAACAATGAGTTTAAGGATGTGTTAAGACTTGTATAATCCCACTTACCACGTCCCATCCCTTCCACTACCAGAAGTATCAAAATACTAAGAAAAAATGGATAAAGCCAAAGGAATCACTATAAAAAAATATCATAGACAGTAAAGCACCCAAATGTTTCCCATAAAACAGAACAGTTACTAAATCACTTAAAAGACAATTCTCCCATTGACTACATTCCACAACCGTATTATACGCATGGGGATATGATTATTGTGGAATGAACTCTCTCTATCGCTCTCTCTATGGTTATCCGTTATGGTTATCTTTGCGGGACGTTCTGGGTGCATGTTGCACCACATTCATAATATAAGGCACATTTCTGAATGTGGAATGACAAAACTAGGCGCATGATTGCTCGAATAGCCAGACCGATTTAAATGTGGTCTGTCTGAGTCTGAGTAGTCTTAATTGTACCACTTTCATATAATCGGGTGCATTACATACTGAAAAAAGACGCGGAAAATGGTGTTGAGGCACCAACTTTCATACATGTAGCCCTAAGTCATTAAAGGGATAAAGGGTCTGCTGTTAATGTCTTAGTGGCAGATACCACTTGGCACCTTCCAAGTTCTTGTTGTGTTTATACTTTGGGACATGTTTTGCAGGTACAGAGGGGACCTACACAATATTAGGAAGGGGGTTTTAATGTTATGATTTCTCAATGCTTATATACAGCGGGTTGCAAAAGTATTTATACCCCAGGAACTGTTCCTCATTTTTAAACATTACAGCCACAAACCTAAATGTATTTTATTGGTATTTTATGAGAAAGTGCAACACAAGGTAGCAAGTATTGATAAGGTATAAAGAAAATGACACGTGCCTTTCCAGATTTTTGAAAAGTAAAAAACTTAAAAGTAAGACATGCATATGTATTTAAGCCCCTGTACTCTGAAACCCCTAAATAAAATCCAGTGTGGCCAAATGCCTTTGAAAGTCACCTAATTAGTAAACAGAGTACATCTGTATTTCATTTTTTCTCAGTATAACTAAAGCTGTTTAGTGAAGGCCTCAGAGGTTTGTTAGAGAACATATACCTACTGAACAAACAGCATAATGGAAACCAAGAAGCACACCAGACAGCTCAAGGATAAAGTTGTGGCAAAGTTTATTGCAGGGTTAGGTTTCAACAAAATAATCCATGCTCTGAACATTTCCCAAATCACTGTTCAATCCATCATCCCTAAATTGAAGGAGTTTGGCACAACTGCTAACCTACCAAGATATGGCTGTCCACCTAAATTGACAGCTCAGACAAGGGGAACAAAAATACATTTTTGAAAGCAAGGTATAAGAAGTCCTCTTTGCAGTTTGAAAAAAGTTATGTAGTGGATACAGCAAGCATGTGGAATAAGGTGCTATTGTCAGAGAAGACCAAAATGCCAAACTCTATGTGTGCCAAATTTCATATGTGTTCTTCACACTAAACACATCATCCCCACCATGAGGCATTATGGCAACATCATGCTCGGAGAAGGCTTTGCTTTAAAAGGGACTGGCAAACTAGTGAGTGCTGATTAGGAGATGGATGGAGCTAAATGAATGACACTTCTGGAGGAAAACATGTTAGAGGCTGCAAAAGACTTCAGACTGGGAAATAGGTTCACCTTCTAGCAGAACAACAGTCCTAATCATACAGCCAAAGCTACAATGCAATGGTTCCCATTGAGAATTTGTGGCAGGTCTTGAAAATTGCTGTTCACAAACATTCTCCAATCAATCTGACTGAGCTACAGCTATTCTGCAAAAAAGAATGGACAAAAATTGCAGCCTATAGATGTGCACAGGTGATAGAGAACTTTGCCATCAGACAATACAAGGTGGTTCTACAAATTATTAATTCATGGGGGCTGAATACATATGCTTGCCACACTTCAGTTTTTTACTTTGCAAAAATTTGGAAAAGCATGTAACATCTTGTTTACACTTCACAAATAATTGCTACTTTGTGTTGCTCTATCACATAAAATATCAACAAATACATTTAAATTTGTGGCTGTAATGTTTAAAAATGAGTGACAGATCAAGGTGTATGTGTACTTTTGCAACCGACGGTATTTTAAAATTGAGCAATATGAGCTAATAATAGAAGCTTGAGTTACAAGCTGTTGCGAAAATTTTCCAATTCAGTATTGTTACTTAAGTTCTTTGAAGTCCTTTTGTTGACAAGTCCCAATTCCCATATTAGCTTGATCTTGATGTGCTTCTCCAGAGAGTCCAATGCTCAAAATTAATCTTTTAATTGTTTCAATAAATTACAAACTGTCATGGTTAGAAACATCAAGAATAAAGGTAAAGCTCTCTCTAGATTTGATTGACATGCTTTGTGGTGACAGAATTTTCACTAGCACAATTCCGACTCAGTATGTTTTTAAAGTTTCAATTTTAAGTTCTTCATTACTAGTATGACAGAAAAAGAAAAGACTGCTAAGTTCTATGCATAATGTGTAAGCACAAGAAAAAGAATTTTTAAAGGAAAAGCAATTATGTAATTATCTGCCTTTAACCCTTAAGAGACCTGAGGATATGGAAAGACAGACCTTATCATTTGCATTCACCATAGCCATGTTTATATCTCTGTTATGACACAATGTAATAGTATTGCTTAAAGTTAATACGTGCTAGCAGTTTATTTAAATTGAGGTGAATTATTTATCTAATTAAGATGTAAGGGGACAGGAATAAGTCAATGACTGAAGAAAAAAATTCCCTACTTATATAGGTATTAAAATGAGAATGGAGGATTGTTTAGTACTAATAGCTATAGAGAACAGTATACACCATACAATGTATGTTACGAAAGGCAGTAAATATCCTGCTATTTTTTTTCTCTCCTTCATATTAGGTAGGTTGCTCTGCCTTGAGACTTTGCCAAGTCTTTGCATTGAGTTCTAGAGTTCTAGTTTCTTTTTGTCCAGCGTTTTGTATGGGAGAGTTTGTCATAATCTTTAAGACACTCAGGGAGACATGTATGGAACAAGGTGCACTGAAGTGCATTTTCTCATCTATTTTTCAGTATATAATGCACCTGAATGTATGAAAGTAGTTTTTGTGCGCTCATAAATAGTGTCTAAAGTTCATTGCACCTCGTCTGTGTGTTTGCCGCATTACAGAACTTAGGCGCATTAGTAATGCGCCAAACATATGTAAAGGCTATAGATAGGCTTGAAATAAAAGAAAATTAATTAGAGTAGCATGTCAGTGAATAGAAACTATGGTAGTGATCTTGGTTGGTGGACCATAGGTCCCAGCAAGACCAGTGGTGTGTTGGCTCTTGCTGAATGTAGAATAAAGGATGAGAGCAGCAAAAATAAATTTCAAATTTAATGTAGTAAAAATTAAAAATTTTAAAATCTAAACAATAACATCAGTGGGTTATTTAATATAAAATTACTTTTAGATTCTATTAATTTTAAATACATTTTATAGAAAATATGTTTTATATTTTTGGTATATTACATATTTTTTAATTTTATATGATAACATTTTTCATTAACTTTGAATAATTTAATTTTATATAGTTTGATAATTATCAGAAGTCACTTTTTATTATTGTACTGGTGTAAGTTGAGAAATATTGGAAATTTTTTCCCTAACAGCAAATCAAGCTCCACTTCGACTCCTCTAGGCTTCAAGCAGGGCGCATATTGAAATAGTCTGCTTGTTGAGCAGAATCGCCTGTTTTTGCCAAACCACATTCATATATGGTGTCTAATAATACGATGTGTGTGACACCCCTCCATAATGCCCCCAGAACACCCTCTCATGTTTAGGCCGCATTAAAATGTCGAGTCTAGAAAATGCACCTAACACATTGTTAGGTGCACTAGACCTTGTTACCGCCGCTCACTTTTGCACCTTTCACCGTCCAGAAAAGGTGAAAAACCTCCAATCATACATGTCTCCCTCAGTTTTGTCTTTGCATAGTTTTCTGCTGTGTTCTGCCTAAGTAGTCTCTGGGTCCCTGATATGCTTGCTGTGTCAGGGTAGGTTGTAGCTTATAGATATCTTTAGGATTAGTTTCAAGAATAAAATACTGTCAGACAGGTCTTGGTGTCAGGGTCAGATGCCAAAGACATGTTTAATGGAAGATTCAGGGACAGTTAGCTCTTATGTTTAGTTAACATTTATTATTGTCTTGCTTCTGGATTAAACTCACTTATTTTGGTATTGCTATCAACCATGCTCCTGTCATCTTCAACCTTGTCTGTCCACTTAATCATCTAATAATGAGTCCATCTAGTTCTGTATTTGATACACAGTTCAAATAATTATTGCATGCCACTGCTAGTTGAATGCCCTATTTAATTCTGTTGTAGTCTTGAATTGTTACAATATTTCATGCTGATATACATTTAGAGTAGTTAAAAGGGTTTTCTCACAAGGCTGTTTCACTGAGTCACAGGCAGTTTTACACGCACTCTCCTCAGGCTGTGGGTGGTTCTATAGCAGTGATTAGCATCTCTACCATCTCTGTAAGTTACACTGAGAAATGCAGGTGTTATCTCTTCAGTAACTGCAAGATACATGTGCTCTGAGAACTGAAAACAGCTCTCAGAGCACATGTAACCTGATCTGTAACCTTATTAGAGATAATTTGTTTGCTTCTGAGCTCAGTCCATCCATCGTTTGACGTCACTCCCTGCTCTAAGCTCTCTGTTCTAATCAGATAACAGCAGAGGCGTAACTTCAAGCTCTTGGGCCCTGGTACAAAAAGTGAAATGGGGCCCCCCAGCTCCCATCACCATCTGCAATACTGGCTTTCCTTATGTGGAATTAGAGCTTTTGGGCTCCCTCAGGATGTAGTGCCCGGTAGCGACTGCTACCACTGCACCCCCTGTAGCTACGCCCTTGGATAACAGACTTATGGTCAGGGGACCAGGTAACTTAAAAAATCTGTATGCACTCAGAGCACATAAAATTGTCTTATCTCATGACTAAAGTAAAATCTATTGACCCATGTATTTAGAAAAAGTCTTCATTTAACTGTCCCTTTGTGTTGAAAGCTAATCTTTGTAGTGAGAAATCCCTTTAAAGAAAGTTATAAGTGGTGTTTAGCAAGGTTCCATCTTATAAAGTAGCTGTCTGAAAGTACACATACATTTGCAAAACATCTTATTCTAGGTTTTCTAGCTTGATATTCTGAGGTCTTCCTTGGGGTACCCATATTTTTTCCTTTACAAACACCTCTATTGTTGGGGGCCATGCTTTATTTCAATGAGTTCAGTGAGTTCTGTAAGAACACCTTTGTAATTGAATTTGTATTTTTAGACTTGTGTTGGTATACAGTTAAGAAAAATTACAAAGTTATTTATTGATTTTTCTTCTACTTAATCTGAATAACACAATAATAATTTTGCATAGAAACCTTCTTTCCTCTAGATGTAGAGGATGCCCTTTTGTTCTAGATATAATCCTGGGTATAAATAGGTCTTGAAAGAGATCTCTATATTGACCTTCGATATGTTTAAACATATTAATTATGTTACCGTAAAGCCGTCTTTTTTTCTAAACTAAATAACCATAAATTTGAAAATCTTTCTGGGTATTACAGTCTACCCAGTCCTTCTATTACTTCCATTGCCCGCCTTTGAACCTGTTCAAGCTGTATAATGTTCTTCTGTACACAATATTCCATGTGCAGACTGCCCAGTAATTTGTATAATGGGAGAATAATGTGCATGTTTTCCCCTTTTAATACACTACATAATTCTACTTTCCTTGGCAGCTGCTGCCTTACACTGGCTGCAACACTTAAGTTTACTGTCCACTGGGATTCTCAAGTCCTTCTTCAGGTCACTTTTACCCAGAATTTTTCCGTTTAACAAGTAATCATGGAATGGATTTTTCCTTCCCAAGTGCATATACTTGCATTTATCCACGTTAAACCTCATCTCTTTTTCTTCTGTTTCTAATCATTTTATTTCCTAAGGACTGTATCTCTCACAGATAGTGCCTAAGATGTTTTTAAAAATCTGCTATTTATTATCTGTTCTGTTATTTTTGAAGACCTATTTTTTGCAGATTAAAATGCGCTTTCCTGAAATTCAATGTTTTTGTGGCTCCTCGATAAAATACTCTGTTGAAGGATAATTGGAAATTTATTATATTGTGGTCACTATTTCCTAGGAGCCTTCAAACCTGAAACTTTGTTACTCTGTCAGGTCTGTTAGTCAATATTAAGTCCTAGTCTGTTCCTGTACCAGTTGGGAGAGGTAGCTATCTTTTATTGAAAAAAGCCTTTTTCCTTTATGAGAGCCACAGGTTTCAGTTTCCCAATTTATATCTGGGTAGTTGAAGTCGCCCATAATAACAACCTTGTTATAATTATCCGCCTCATATATTTTTTTGAGGAGTACATCATCTATGGGTTTGTTATATTTGGTGGCCTAGAGAAGATCCTTAATAGAATTTTTTATTGTATATCTACCCATAATGACTCCACATTTTCATTTTCTGCATCAATATCTTCCCGAAGTGTTGGTTTTAGACAGGATTTTATATAAAGTCTATAAGAAGTGTATTGTACACTATTTTGGGTGTATTTTGACATATATTTAGGCAAAAAATACGTTAAAAAAAAAACTTCCAAAAAAGGCCATGTGAAAAAACCCCTTTTATTGTCCAGGAAAATAAAAGCTAAGCTCTGATTGGTTGCTATGGGCAACAAGGACAGTCTTATGCTAAGCATTTTTATAAATGAGGCCCAGTATCTGTACCTGCTACTTTGCATGATACAGACACTATAATTATCTTTCCCTAAATAAAAAAAAAAAAAAACTGCTACTGTTAAAGGGGGTTTTTCACAAAGTAATGTGACGTGGGGTCCTCCAATGGGGATTAAATTTCCTTTTTCTAAATATATGGATTTCAAAAAAATGAAGCCTGTGAAAAATAACTTTTTTTAATCCCCCCCTTGTTACCCGAAAGCTTTTCATTAAAACAAAAGAACAGCTGATAAACCTGCTTTCGTGAAAATTCTTTTCTGGGACAGGGGGAAAAAGAATGAGCTTCAAGGGGTGGGGAGAAATTTTGGCAGTTATGAGCCTGTGTTGTTTGCTGGTTGACTTTGCAATTCATTTTTTTTAGTTTTAATTTTGAGATGATCCCTTATTCCTCACCCTTTCCACCCCCCCCCCCCTCACCCTGCAGCTTTTAGATCGCGTGATTTGTTGACTTTCCTGCGTAAGGATAAGGAATTCACGTCCTGGCAAAACCCCTTTAAACAAGTAAGCTATGATTTAGAGAAACTAAATGTGCTGTAATAATGAATGCAGTCGTTCTTTGGTACTCATCATTAAATTGTTTGAAAATACAAGTTGAATTATACAAAGGTAGAGTACCAAATATAAGTTTTTCAGAAGGAATAATAAAAATTTTATTAATTTATTAACAACTCTCAGAAAATCCAGTATTCATAAGGAATCATATATATCAATGTGTTTGTGTTGAACTAAATAAACATTAAAATACAAATACATTAAAAAAAATTTTTTAAATTTCAAAAAAAGTTTAAAATGTTAAGGGCCTGTCCCCAAAAAAAAAAAAAGCCTCCCCCTTTTCTCCTCTCCCTCCCTTTTCCAAGCGTTTTAGTCCCCCCCCAATTTTCCCTGTTTATTTTCCCTGTTTTTTTTTCCCAAATGGGAAATCACTGCTGCAGCCATTTAATTGGTGCAGCATCCATTGCTTCTGTTTTACATCACCATTTGTAGTTTTTTAATTCTGAAGGGGGTTTAGGGGAGGGGCACATGACCACCCCGGGCCAATAAAAAAAACAAACTAAAGGGTAAAAACCTGGGATATCCAGTGCTGGAATGGAGGAGCAGAAGAAGGTTTGCATAGGCTTTTATTATTTTGTTTAGCAAACAGCCAACTATTTAATTTTTATTTGAACTAAACAACCCGTTTAATCCCTTTTCCACTTTGGACGTATTTTTGGGTTTTTTTTGTCTAAAAATTGTGAAGGGTGTATGGAGTAGGCTTATCCCGCTGCCCCCAATCATACCAGGGGGTGGGCTGTTAAATTAAAATCAAAAAAATTTTCCCCCTAAGTAAATTTTACTGTTTTCCCGCCCAAAAAAATTTTTTAAATTTAAAAACTGATAAATAGCGCTGTTACCCCAAAGAATGGTTTTACTTTTTAAACCCAAAAAATTTCTGAACCATTCCCCTCATGTCCATAAAATAAAAAAATTTTGAAATTTTAAATTTTGGTCACGGAAGATGGAATTTTAGCGAAAATTTAAAAAAATTCAAAACTCCATTAGAACTAAATCCCCACAAATTGGCTCAGTTGTGTTTCTTTTCACATTTCACCCCAATTTTTTGGGGTGTCCCAGTACCCTATATGGTATTTTCAATAGGAGCATTAAAAAGTACATCTTGTTTGGCAAAAAACAAGCTTTGATATGGCCATGAAGAATGAAAAATAAAAAAGTTATGACTCTTGGAAGGCAGAGAGGAAAAAAATGAAGACCCAAAAATCAGAAAATAGCTGTTACCTGAAGGGGTTAATAATGTTACATAGATTAATACTTGATAATGCAATTCCATCAACTGTTACATACAGCATAGCAAGAGGACTGCCACCTAAAAAGTGGTTGAACTAAGCTGAATGTACAAGGTCTTCAATAATCCAAAAGTTACAGAGAAACTTTTGTGTGGCCTTACGCTTAGACTGTGTGAGAGTTGTGCCAAGGCTAATACCCCTGGATTGGACATACAGATCTGGGATCACAAGCTCTAGAAATTGTCAGAAAAAAATTGAATGCCAAGACTTTTTTTCTCATCAGAATACATTTAGTACTGAATTCAATGAGTTTTGAAATACTTGGATACCTCAATTTGAGTATATTCTTTTGTATAAAATAAATGCAGTCTGCTGGTGGAAAATCCTGCTCTTAAAAAGGTAATAAGGTACTTTTGTGCTTTCTACCATATCTCAATTGTATTGTACACAGGAATGCACATATCAATGGTGAAACCTATGCAGCTGCACATGGTCCCAGTAGAATTGTAAGAGGCATAATGAGATGTTCCATGATGAGATATGGTAAAGAGAACTTTTCTTTCATGGGGGTCTCTAGCATCTCTGTCTGCCCCTGATTGTAAACAAATATCAAGAACATAAAAAAACTAAACATACAGATGAAACCAGAAGTTTACATACACTATATAAAAAGACACATTGCATCTTTTCTCACATCTACATAAAACAAAATAAACCTTTTTTTTTGGTCAATTAGGAACCAAAATTATTTTATTTGCCAAATGCCAAATAATGAGAGAGAAAATTTTTAAAAGGCTTTTTTAAAATTACTTGCTGCAAAGTTAAAAGTTTCATACATTTTATTAGTATTGGAGCTTGCCCTTAAAACTGAAATGACTTGGCTCAAATGTTTTGGAATCCTTCCAAAAGCTTCCACAATATTGATAGGCATTTTGGCAAAATAGTGAAAACTGAGCCATGTTTGTAGGCGACTTCTCGCACCTCCCTTTTGCAGCTTCGTCCAAAATTTTTCATGGAATTGAGATCAGGACTTTGTAGGGGCCATTCCAAAACTTGACCTTTATCCTTTAAGCCACTAGAAAACCATTTTGGGGTAGTATGCTTAGGGTCTTTGTCCAGGGAAAGACCCATTTTCCCCAAGCTTTAACTTTCGGCTGATTCTTGAGATTTGTTACATATTCCCACTAATCTTCTTTCTTAGAGCCATCTATTTTGTGAAGTCTCCCGTCCCACCTGCAAAAACAACCCCCCATAGTGGAATGTTCTTACTCAAAGCTTCTCCCCTTTTTCCCCCAAAAAATAAACGATTGTAACGGGGGAGTGGACCCGCGGGCCAACACAAGCGATATAGCAAAGCCACGCCGGGGAAAGGGAATCAAGTAGCCCCGGGGTTTTCAAAACCCCCCCGCAAAGCGGGATGGATTCGCGGCGTGAGGCTACCGGGTCTTTTCCCCTGACATGATTTTGCTTGCGAGGCAGTCGGGTAAAACGGGGTACGAAAAGTAATCCAGAGGCAAGTTGGGGGCAGGGAGAAGGGCAGGGCAGCGGGAGGTTCGAGCAGAGACGGGCGACGGGCAGGGCAGGGGGCAACAGGCAAGGTAAAACGAAGCAAACGGACTGGTACATGGGTAATCAAACTAAACTCCAAAACTCTAAAAGAAAAAACACACCAACAAGGGAGGAAATTTTTGGGGGCGATACCTTAAATAGAAACCCAGCCCAAATGGGGCCAATTATCGGGACCTGGCCCTTAAATTAGAGAAGTCGGGGCGCGGCGCCCAGAGCACGGGGCCCCCGCGCCGCGGCCGGGAGCGCGTTCACGGGGGGGGACAGGGAAGAGACGCGACGCCGGGACCGGGGGCAGCAGGGGGAAGGTCGCGGGGGAAACGCAGCTGCCGCGCCGGGTCCCCTCGAGTGGGGAAGGCGCGGGGGGCAGCGGGCCCCCAAAACCCATACAACGTTATCATTATTTCAAAAAATTTAATTTATTTTCGCAAAAACCCCAGGAAAAGTCCCATAAAAATGTAGGTCTTTTCCTATGTGCATTTGCAAACTTATTCTGGCTTTTAAATATTTTTTTTTGGGAGTAATGGGTTTTTCTGCAGAGTTTTATTTTTAGCCCGTTGAATAGTATTGGTTTTTCGTGGTAAAGACACATCTTACCAGCTTCCCCAGCCCCTCTTCAAAAAATCTTTACTTTTGTTCTTGGGTTGATAGCATAGTTGAAGAAAGCAAATTCATCTCTGACCAGAACCATCTCCCCTTCGTGAGCGGTTGATGGCGGACATTCCCCTTTTTGTTTATACTTTTAATAAATTTTTTTTATGATGAACAAGGCACCTTCATATCGGAAATTTCCCCCCAAGGGGATCCGACTTGTCCACAATTCTCTTCTTGATATCTTGACCTATTTCTTTAGACTTTCCCATTATTTTATACACAGAAACAGTGTGTGCTCTAAATACATCCACAGTTGTATCTCAAATTAACTCAGATATTGCCAATAAACCTATCAGAAGCTTCCAAAGATATTACATCATTATATGGGCTGTCCCAAATTGTTTAAAGGCATAGTAATCCTAGTGTATGTAAACATTTGACCTTGCATAAAGTAATAAAAATGCCTTAAAAAATATCTCTCACTATTCTGGCATTGACCTAAAACGGGTAAGGTTTATTCTGATTTCATGTCAGATAGTGAGAAATACATGCAGATGTGTCTTTTTATATAGTGTATTTAAACTTCTTGTTTAAATTGTAATAATAAGAGATACTAGTTATAAACCACAATATATAGGGGTACATGTATGAAACTGGCTATGCCAGTTTTCTGTTGTGATGTGAGACAATAAACCTGTCATGGGCTATGTCCGACATATTTATAAAATTATTTGCGCCCAAAAAGTGCACAAGTCCGACATTCTTTACATTTAGTCCATACCAATTCTTAGGGGGCATGTTCTACCATATTCATGAGATTAGACACATTTATGAATGTGTCTCGACAGAATGTGGCACAAAAACACTGCACTAATCCATGCCATTTTCAAAGTCTGGCACAGACACTTCTTGAGACACTTTTCTTCGCATAAATGTGACTCATATGGGACACATTTATAAAATGTCGTGAGACACTTTCATACATACTGTGAAATGCTGCACTAACCTAACGAGACGTATCACTGTCTAGTCTGAGACAGTTTCCATACAAGTGCCCCATACTTACCATTTTTTAGTCCTTTAGGAAAGCTTGCTTCATTAAAATAAACTTAGTAAATGTGCTCTATTGGACCATGTAGCTCTCATACAGGGGGCAACTTAGTAAAACTGGCTCCCGATCAGCTGACCTGGCCCATACATACCCAAATGGATGCCATTTATTTATTTTTTTTTTGAATAGCTGGCATGTACTACTAGATTTTTTTTTTTTTTTAAACTCATTTTTATTGCTTTTCAGATATTAAAGGTTACATCATATACCTGTTAATACAATTGTGAGCACTTTGTATTTCACAAAATGAAACAACAACTTAGTTAAATAACACTTTCTGCGTGTAGCAGTAAAATTCCATAAAGTTTTCGTTTCTATCCTCGCTACTCAGAGAATCATATAACAGCAAACATACCTAATCAGTAGCTTAGGTACCTTCCTCTGGACCATATCCAGGCCCCATCCGCCCAACATGAATGAGCCAGAGTGGACCCAGACCCGACCCCGGAACGCACCTTCACACATAGTTCCCTATTTGCCGTCGGATCCCCCCTGCTTTGTTGCTTCTCTAGCACATCGGGTAAAGATGTCTTGAAACTGTTAGTTAGCAAAGAGAGATAAAAAAAACAAACAAAAAAAAAAACTCACAACAGTACGTATTAACTTTAAAACTACAACTCCGTGCAGTGAAAGAAGAAAGAACGGGATCCCCACGACCAGGACATTCGCCTACTACATTTAAAATCAGATATGATAATACCTAGTGGAGTTTGGATGTGAGTGAAAGGGTATGGTTGCCATAGAAAAGACAGAGGCATCAAGTTCAGAGATCTCATTCCCTGAGCCAGGGCCAATCAGGGACCAAAGCCACTTGGCTGGACTGGAGGCAGCCTTAACCTTCCCAGTGTTCCCGAGAGCTCAGCCTGAAGATACCATCCTGAATGCCTAAAGGGGGACACAATACGGGCAATTTCCACATCTGACATAAATCTTGTCATGAATGTTTGCCATTGTGCAAAGAATTTATCTGACTGGGAATCTTTCTGGCGTTCCGTTAGTATCATTTCCAAGGAGATATATTTTTTGACACTATTAAGCACCATATCCAAGGAAACCATATCAGGCTCCACCCACTTCTCTAAAATACATCTCTTCGCTCCCAATAAGAATACATGTACGAATAAGGTATTCACACCCAGTGGGGGTAGGTTGTGGAATAATACCACCTCTGGTGTAAATTCTAATTGAATATCTCCTTTTGTCCTGAGCAAGGCTAGCAACTTTCTCCAAAAACCCTGGATAGCTACGCAGTGCCACATCCCGTGTACCATATCAGTTCTCGGAGTCTGGCACTTGGGACAGGCTATCAGTCTGCCAGGAGCCCCAGGGTGCGGAGGTATATTAAAGCCATAGATCGCCTTGTGTATAAACCGAAACTGAGATTCTTTCCATTTTTCACTGGAGATCAACTTAGATATTGCGTTCCAGCCTCCCAGAACCATCGTGTGTATTTCTGGATTGCTGAACACTTCTTTCCAATGTTTAAAAAGTGTACCTTCCATGGCGTGAACTGTAGGGTCTCGTAGGGTTTTATATAGGGATGACAATGTGTGTTTATTGCCCGTGTCCACAGTAAAGCTATCTAATGTCGAGTCATTTAAAACCCCGTACTACTAGATTTTATCCATATATTAGCTATAGCTGGTGCTGAGAAACAAGAAAAGAAATCAAATAGTTTGTTGTTTCACAAAATAAACAGACACAAACAAAATAAACAGACACAAACAGAAAATATGAATAAAGATAATAACAAATATATAGAGATAATTCTGGTCCTCAAGTGAGACAATACCAGGAAGAACTATAAGTTGTAGATAGAATTAGGTATCTCAACACATGATAGCATAACAGCATTAATTATTCATGATAGTAATATGTATGCAAATTCATAAGAAGAGATGGCTACAAGTTATACAAAAACCTATTATCTGAATAAGCTGCAATTGCATAGCAGTGATCTAGATTAAGTTAAATAATCATAGCAAAAATGTCCAAATCATAATAAATTCAAAAAGACAAAAAAGTGAAAGTGTTTAAAAGTACAAAATATCACAAAGAAAGTATAAAATGCAAATACAACTTCTAATAAAGGACACATAAGCCACAATCACAACTTCATAAAAACCATGCAGTTCATAACAAGGTAAGTATTCTACTTAAAGGGGTGTTCCAGAACTTAAAAAAGCTTGTTGGTCCAGCGGAGCATGATAAAAAATAGAAGATAAAATTAATAAGCATCTTCCGGATGGTCCCATGCAATCCCGGCGGCCAGTCTGTTCATCCTGGCTGGCATAAAGGGTCATGTTCACATGCGGTGCAGTCTTTCCCCTGCTGAAGAAACGGTTCATGCTCTCCCGGGGATAAACGACCGGGCCTCCAAGACAGACCGGGGATATTTTGGAGGTAACAATGAATTTATCTTAAAAATTTTTTTAGCTTTTTCCCTGAACAATGGCTTTCTTAAAACTCCAAAAAACCCCTCTTTTAACAAAAATTTTTTTTCCAATATCAAACAACCCAGCGTATGTTTTAGAAACCCTTTATTAGTTGGGTTTCCATTTCAGTCACTGCTTAGGAAACAAGTAGCCAGTCATGGATTTCCCTAGCCACTTGTCCAGAGTTAAAGAAGCAAAACTGGTACAAACTTTGTTTAAAAAACAGGATGTCTTTGTGCGACTTCCCCATTAGCAAGGGATTTAGTATGCCATCATTATGTTTGATTTTTAAGCAAAAAGAAGCAGCATTGTCCTATAATCCTAAAGGTTGATTTACAATTCTAGCCACAGCAGTGTGCAAGATTACGTTGCTTTCAATGTTTTTTTTCCCCTGAATTTTAAAAATGTAAAAAGTCTGAAAGGCCTAGGCAAAATTGTCTTTTATGTAGAATATTGACTGTGTTTAGAGATGGCTAATAAAATTCCTATTAGACTGTCATACCTGCTTACTACTGAATTCTCCAGAACATTTATTTGATATGCCTCAGCCAATTATCACATTCTTAGTGATAAGAAACAGCTCACTAGGCCTTAACAGTGTCTAAAAAGAATGATAAAATTGTGGGAATTCATGGTCTCTGCCCTTAATAATTGACTTCAGCTATTTAAAATGAGTATGTTATAAAAACCCATTGTTTTATTCCTTTTGTATGTTACATTTGCCCTTGGTATGCCTTTCAAAAAGAAAATGGGATTCTTGCCATTTATTTTCTCATTATTTTTTGTATGAATTTGGTCCTTAGTGTTCAGTCATGATTTATGATTATTGTATACTGTATGAAGCAATATGATGCAATTAGAGATGGGCGAATTGATTCTAACGAAGTGGAATTGTTTGGGGAATTTCAGGAAAAATTCGGTCGGAACGAGTCGAACTTTGGGGACTTGGCTGAACGAAGTGTGCTTTTGATTGAAAAAAATGGCTGCGAGAATGGCGCTACATGGGGAAAAGCCTCGGGGAGGAAGAAGGGATAGCCTGCTGACATGTCAGAGGGGGGAACCCAATCAGGACCGGCGGGTTTGGACATCACCGCCTAATAAGTCCGGGCGCGACGCCGGGAGCCCCAAACTCCTTAACTGGTATCAGGGAAGGTGCTGCCTCGGTGATGTCTTACTGAAGAATTGATTTTTTTATAGCGATTTCTGGGGGTGTTCGTTGTCTAGGACTGTTCTTTTTTAAGTTCTTTTTTAAATTTTTTTGGGGGGTATTGGATTGAAATCCCCGTGTGCGTCCACTGCAGCGTATACATTCAATATCCAAGTGGGATCTAAGCCAGTTCTGTTTTTATTCATTTAAAGAAAAAAGCGTTTTTACAATACAAATACACCTTTTATTTTTGGCGCTCAATTCTATTGCACAATTTAACCCGGGGTTAATAAGCGTTGTTTTGCTGGAGTGCTGACCCAAGAAAAGTTTTTTAACGCCAAAAAAAAAAAATTTTTCCCGTAGCCTAATTCACAAACAAAAAGGGTTTTTTAAACGTTTTTGTTGTTGGGTGAAAAAACCGCAATTGTAACAGCTTCAAAGCTACATTTTGTGCGGCTCAATTTTTGGCGCAAATTTACATCCAGGGGTTAATTAAGCTTGTTTTGCTGGTGTGCTGACAAAAAAAAACCGTCTTTTTCAAGCCAAAATATATAAATTTTTCCTGTAGCCCAATTCACAAGCAAAGGTTTTTTTTACAATGTATCTCTTGGGTTTTGTGGCGTAGAAAACAAGCAATTGTAACACGCTACAAAGCTACTATTTTTTTTTCCCCCAAAATTTTTTGGCGCAATTTCATCCGGGGTTAATTTGCGGTTTTGCTGGTGTCTGACAAAAATAAACGTCTTTTTCAAAAGCCAAAATATATAAATTTTTCTGTAGCCTAATTTTACAAGAAAAAGGTTTAAATTTAAACTGTACTTTGTTGTGTGGCGTAAAAAACAGCAATTGTAAACGCTACAAAGTACTTTTTTGTGCGTCAAATTTTTTGGGCCCCAATTTCATCCCGGGGTTAATTAAGCGTTGTTTTGCGGTGTGTGACAAAATAAAAACCCTCTTTTTCAACGCCAAAATATTAAAATTTTTCCCGTAGTAATTTTACAAGGGAAAGGGTTTAAAACAACGTTTCTTTGTTTGTGGCGTAGAAAAAACCCCAATTGTAAAACGCTACAAAGCTACTATTTTGTGCGGCTCAATTTTTTTGGGGCAATTTTCACCAGGGGTTAATTAAGTTGTTTTGGGGTGTGCTGACAAAAAAAAACCGTCTTTTCAACCCAAAAAAATTTACATTTATCCCGTGCCTAATACAAGCAAAGGTTAAATTACAATGAATCTTTGTTGTGTGGGGTAGAAAAACACGCAATTGTAAAACCCCTCAACTACTATTTTGTGCGGCTCAATTCTTTGGCGAATTTACATCCGGGGGGGAATTAAGCGTTGTTTTTCTGGTGTGTGAAAAAAATAAACCGTCTTTTTCAATTCCAAAATTATAAATTTTTCCCGTAGCCCATTTCATGTCGAAGGTTAGTTAAGCCCGTTTGTGCTTTTACATTTAGTAAAAACACAGTTTTTTTTAAACGGCCTAAATAAAATTTTTCCCGGGCCCTTTATGGAGGAATTTATATCCAAGGGGACCCAAGCTTTTTATGGGTTTTTTTGGAGCAAAAAACGGGTGTTATTTATATATACAGATATCATCATAAACAGGTTGTACATTTTAGAACAAACAGTTGTCAGACAGAGAAGTGGAGACTGACCTCGAGTGGGCAGTGGCACAAAACTTTTCCCGTAAAAGGCCCCGGTTGCAGACGCAAGGGGACGTCGCAGCGGGGTCACTCGGTGAGGCCAAAACTGCCGCGTCATTAGCGGCCCTGTTTTGTTCACAAAACCCGGGTTCTTGATTGGGTTTAGGGCATCCTTTCCTCCCAGATGACATCTGAAAACCCAGCCAAGAGTCGGTGGGAACCAGGGCACAACCCTTAGTGGCATGGCCCCCGGGGGGGTCAGCGGCCCTCACCTGTCCCTCAGCCGCCTGTCCCATCCCGGGTTCCCCCGAGAATCTATTATGTGGTCTGTTCTCAGCGCCAATATATAGCGAGGATGAACTTTTTGAGGTGGGCAGTGAGCAGCTACTTGGCAGCGAAGAAATGGGGAGCCAATATAACCTGCTACTTGCTGTAGGCGGCAAAAGTATAGATGTGGAGAGTGCATGGGAGGTCTTGTTGTGAGAGGTCAGCACTCGGCCTACCAAGGACCCCGGTGTGAGGGACAGCAGTGACGATTGAAACACCAAATTGATGATGATGTAGCCGAACCGAACTTGGGAGCTGGGTGAGGCAAGGGCTTAATCATCGTCAGGAGAAGAGGGCGTCAGCTTGCGGCGTCAGGCAGAGCGCAGCAGGCAAGTGGGGGTGTGGCCGTGAGATCAGGAGGATATCGCAGTGTGAGGTCGGGAGCCAGCAGGCCACGGGTAAAAAACCCGGCTTGCAGGTCCAAGAAAAGTTAGAAATAAAAACAGCACAGGGGCTCAGCGAGGCGCAGCGGCAGTAGTCATTCAGTGCGGAGCGTTGGCGGTAAATTCCGATACTCGGCGGTGTGGCATTCTTTGCTAATTGACACGGAGGAGCCGAATATATGGGTATATGTAGAATCATGTGGGCAAGAAAGTGAAGCGTGGCCTGGGAGCTAACGTTGGCACCACAGCCCTGCGTCAAACATGCAGCGTCACCATCCGGGACCTGGGAGAACGTGGCTCAGGTGTGGAGTGGCCATAATGCCACCGCAGCAACAGCAGCAGCAGCAGCGCCCAGTGGGCCGCATGCCATTGCAGCCATTCAAAGGCTCCACCACTCTGCAGAAGGGAGCTGTTTCTCTCTTGAAATCATCTCCGGTCCAGATGCTCCTGCTCCTCGCTACTCATGGCGCCAGCAGTCGTTCAGCGAGGCGGATTGCAAAGAGACAATAGTATGCGTCCAACCATTCCTAAGTGCAGCAGCTGACCGTGCTCCTGTCCAAGTTGTTGTACTGCAAGTCCACTCCCTTTCCAAATGGTGGGACCTGCACCGTTCAGAGAACTAATGGCTTGTGCGAGTGAGATGGAGCAGTCCAAGCCGTAATTTCTTTTCAAAAAAGCAGTACAGCCACTTCATAACTATGTAGTGCCAGTCCCTTGAGCTTATCGGTTTGTTTTTTCCAAGGTGCACGGCAGCGCGGACGTCTGGAGCTGTAAACTACGGTCAGGGCCAAGTACATGTCCTTTACGGCCCACTGGGTAAAGGTGCCAGGAACACCAACAACTGGAAAGGTGACGCCCTTTCTCTCTCCACGTTTGTAAACTGCTGCACCTGTGCCAATTGATCCGCTTCCTCCTCCTCCACTCCCACCACATCTCAGCCTCACAAGTATGCTCCATTCAATACCACAGTGTAGGGCACAGCGGTTGTCAGCAGTTTTACACCTGGCTTGGCCTCGGCGAACGAAGTCACAACAGGGGAGGACTGCTCCATGTCATGCAGCAAGAAATCGATGTGTGGCTTTCTCCGCGCCAAATGGCCTAATCGGAACCCATGTGACGGACAATGGGAGGAACCATGGTGTCTGGCTGCACTGAGGAGGTTGGTACATGTGCCCCTGCATGGCGCACAAAGTTCAATCTGGTTGTGAAAAGTTCCTGAAGTTCCACCGATTATTTCAGAACATTCTGAAAAAGGCCAGGGAACTGTGTCACTGCACTTTATCCATTAGTACAAATCCAGGAACACCTCTCGAGTTGCCAGCGGCGAACGGCCTCCCCAAACCACACTCTATATGCTATGTTTCCACCCGCTGGAATTCCAGCTGCACATGTTGGACCGAATGTATGAACAGAGAAAGGCCATTACGATTTTTGATGATTCAGGCAGACAGAAGTACTCCCTGTGTAAACTTTGATGTCAGCCAGTGGCAGGCTCATGCGTGCACCTGCCGTTTGTGAGCACATTTGAGGAGGCGACGTTATTTTATCTAGTGAAGGTACTACGGGATGAATAACGTCATTCTACTTGCTTCATGTCCTGGAAACAGATGTGAAAAATCGGTTGGGCAGGGCGACTGGAGACGTGGCGACTACATCTCGTGGCCACATGAGTCCGGTGGGACTGAAATGGAGGAGGAGGAGGGTGGGAGAGTGGGTAGTAGGGGGGAGTGAGGACATTGGGAGCAGTAGCTTTGTCTTGTGAAATGAGTGGATTTTCTACCCAGGTGACTAGAGAGGAGGAGCAGGAGCAGCTGGAGGAGGTGGATGGAGATGAGGACGCGAGGCAGATGACCCCAAGCACACGTGGCAGTATACAGTGGAAATGGAGGCTGGGAGCCCTCGGAGTCACTTGTGCAGATGGCCCGCTGCCTGCTTATTTGCCTGGCAAGTGACAGCCAATAGTCAGCATCCGGCAGAGGGATGGACTTCTGGCTCTCCACCTTATTGGACCTCGCTCCGGTCCAAAATGGAGCCTTCTTTCCAGCTATTGAGAGGGAAGACAACTCAAATACTATAGGGAATGATCCTCCGTAATCAGTTGGCCGCTGCCTTTGTTCGGCATCGTCCCTCCTCTGACAGGGTTGACGGGGGGTTCTCAGCGCTCACGTACTACGTCGCGGATTGTGGGGGAAGGTGGGGGGGTAGGAGCAGTACCAGCTCCCTCAGTAGTACACCTAAGGTTGGAGCGTTCACTGTATGCAGCAGCTTCCTTCACCGCCTAGGTGAGATGGAGAGGGCAAGACAAGTCAAAAGGACGAGTACGCAGCAGCAGCAAAGACAGCAGGGATACTGGAGCAGTCCCTGAAACCAACTGGTTGTGGCCTACTTGGACAGCAATATGCACCACTCAGTTAGAAGATCCGCTGGACCTACTAGGAGCCAAACTGGATGTCTGGACGCAACTTGCCGAGTTTGCTGTTTGGTTCGTGTTGTCTGGAGAAGCTGTCCTGCCCGGCCCAGTTTGTTGTGGCATCAGAGCGGTGTGTTTCAGTGCGTGGCCGGGGGGCCATTCGTCGGCGTTACACCAAGGAGACCCTTGTCCACCAGGAAATGTGGAAAGACTGAACTTTGTCAAGTTGAAATCAGGCGTGGATCGGGCCAGGATTTCCACCACAACAATGCCTTAGCGTCAGTCTCGGGTTCAGATCTACCTGCCTCAGACACTGTGCAGATGCCGCCACCCTCCTGTTGACAACCATCTGCTGACAGTTTCTCCATCTGGCCTACCACCATCTTTATAGGGGATGGTTTTGCCACCACATCTATAAATACACTCTTGTCTTTTGTGCCACTCTATGACCTCATGTGTGCGCTGTTGCTGTTGCGTGACATCCACACTGTGTCATTGTGCCAGCTGTCGAACTCAGCTGCTGATGTGGGCTGCCATGTCCTCCACAACTGTGTCATTGTGCCATGCCTGACTTCATGATGCTGCAGCCGTGCCTCCGCTCTCAGTCATTGTGCCATTCTGTGGCTTCCTTTCCTGTTTTGCCACCCCAGAATGTCTATTGCCACTGCTGATCTCATGTGACTGGCTGTTCGGACCTCCACACTGTGGATTGTGCCACTCTGTGGACCTAATTATGTTTTGCCGCCTCCAGAATGTCATTGTATCCACTGCATGATCTCATACTGCTGACGCCGTGACCTCACACACTGTGTGGATTGTGCCACCTCTGTGGCCTAATAATGTGTAGTATCCTCCAGAATGTCAATGTGCTTGCCTGATCTCATACTGCTGCGCCGCTGACCTCCACACTGTGTGATTGTGCCCTCTGTGGTCCTATTTACTGTTTTGCCGCTCCAGAAAGTCATTGTGCCATGACTGATCTCTTGCTGCTGCTGTCGTGACCTCCACACTGTATCATTGTGCCACTCTGTGGCCTATATACTGTTTTGCGCCTCCACGTATGTCATTGTGCCACTGCCTGACCTCAATACTGCTGCCAACCGTGACCTGCTCTCAGTACATTGTGGCCACTCTGTGGCTTTCTCTTGTTTGCCACCTCCAGAATGTCATTGTGCCACTGCCTGACCTCATGCTGCTGAGGACTGCCGCCGTCACTCCCACACTCTGTCACATGATGTTGCTCCTGAGCCGTCTGAAGCTTGTTTTTGTTTTCAGTCTTTCGCTGGCATGGACTTTTTCAGGCTAAATTCCCGCTTGAGTTTTTTGGTCAGTTTTGCCTATTAAGTGCCCAGGATTTTTATAGTGAAGCGATTCTAAGCGCGGCGGCAGTCTTCTTGGTGTCATTATAAATTCACAACATTGTATCGAAGACCAAAACCAAAGCTACCTCTGAATATATTTTAGCTGGCACAAACATCTTTCGCACACTGGCTGGCTCTGTGCAGCCTGGAAATAGCGCTTTTAACGCGATTCGGCGAAGTTAATTCTGGAACGAAACGTATTTTGTTGAAGTGACCGATCGAATTTTGAGAAATTCGCCACATCTCTAATAATATATATATATTTATCATATATATATTACTATATATGTGATGTGTCTATATATGTATTATATATTATAAATATATATACATCATATATATATATATATATATATATTTATTTATATATTTAATATATATATATGTATAATCAAGTGGAATTTATTACTAGAGTGCGTGTGTATGGACCCACTACATCATGTGTATGGAATTTGTTTGTTCACCCTATGTTTTTATGTGTGTACTTTCTGTATTTTCAGAGCACTGTTCGATTAATTGGTTTCCTGTAAAATTGACCATCCTGTACAAGACTGGGAAATTAGCTTTGCAGACAGGGGTAAAATTAATTAGGGTTATGGGGGAAATCACCCCAGAAAAAGAATGCCCTTGAGCTAAAGAGGAGGTCTGGAGAAAGGAGGATAAGTATATGAGTTAAGTCTGGGGTCTCTATATTTTCTGCATGTGATTTTTTGGTTTAAATTTGATATCCAAATGTATTTTGGGGTAAAGTCTGGAGTCTGAATTTATTTAGGGGGTTTAATCTGGGTTTCAAAATTTATTTTGTGTTGGATCTCGGGTCTCAGTTAATTTAGATATCTAGTCTGAGATCTGGATTTTGGAGTCAATTATATGGTCTAAATTTAGGTGCCTGTTCTGGGGTCTGAATACATTTTGAGATCTAATTAGGGTCTTAATTTGTTTGTGTAGATATATGGCTGTGGATGGGCTACAGAAGCAGGGGAGTAAACTTTGCTGTTATTAGGGCAAGTCATCTTGGTGGTCTGGTCTTTAGCAAAGAAGAAAAGTCAGAGAAGATCTCACCTGTGAGTCACTGCATGTAATTGTGATGTATTATTATTGTGACTGTGTCTGATTAGTGATGTACAGTCTATACTATTAGTTAACAGCACTCATTCTCAGATGACCTAAATGGACTTCAACATGACCCCTATTTGATCAATCTATAGTGGTAGGTTTAGTTACTTTAGTCCCTGTATAGTGGTAGTCTACACTTGTCCTCAAAGTAAAGAGCAAGTGTGTGTCTGACACAGACCCTGTTGATTGGAGTTTGTGTGTTTTGCTGTTTGGTGTGTGCTTTACATAATAAATGGCATGGGAGCTGCATCACTACAGAAAGATAAAACTTAGTAATAAATGTAAAAATATCATTTGGCATCGTGTTTCTTTTATACAGAGCAGTAATTTCGAGGTCTCCATCATAATCTTACCTACTTTATCAGTAAAATGTGCTGTACTTATAAGACAGTCTACATCCTCTCCCTCATTTTTTTTATACACTCTATTATATTTTATACTTTATGATATATTATCTCATATTTGGTTTCCTTGGTGGGCCTATAATTTTATATCCCTTTTTTTCTTGCATATTTATATATACAGTTCACCATCTTTTTGTTGAATTATTGCACATGCTCCTTATCATAATAGCGGCTTCTTTCCAAAGTCTCAGGATGTATGCTTTTATTTCATACTTGTTGGGCACATGTGCAGCATTTGGAGCTGCCTGTGTGTGCTTCTTGTCTATGATGCTTACAAATAGGCTTCTGCCCTTAAAGAGAAATCTAATTCCTGAAAACCGTTATCTTTCAGTGATTTTAGTTATGCTTAATTAACCCTCGTTCTCTGCTCAGTGATTGCTAACCTCAGGATTTTATCTGTTGCTCTGGGGCTCTATTATTTCTGGGGAGATTGGTTTACATAGTGGCCCTTTTTTTAAAAGCGTATTAGGATTTTTAGCAAATAAATGCTAATCTCTGATGAAAAGTTGTGCAATATACTTTTTGAATATACTGTACATTCAATTCCTCAATGTCTTACAGATTCCACTACCATTATGCTTGCTGTCATTTCATAAGAACCTTCATGGTTTACTTCAAAAGACAAAAATCTATTATGGCCATATCACACACAGGTACAGGTCTAATTAGTTACAGTATGTGTTTAAAACCGTGTCTTTCCATGAGCGGCATACCTGTATGATACAGGGCATAATTTTACCTCCTGTGTACAGAATGACGCTTCTGATTGATTATCATTAAGAAATACCTCGACAATTTAGAGTGAGGAAAATAAATATACCTCTTGACCAAAAAATACACTTAAGAGGAAAAATGGTCCTAAAACATAACTTTTAATTATAACAAGTTAAAACTATGAGACTATGAAAATTGCGACATCTCTAATCTAGAAAAAGGACTAAAGGACCCTAGAAACATCAAAAAAGGAGCCACCATAAAAAAAAAAAAAAAAAGGAAAAAACAAGAAAGCCCTATGGATTACCCTAATCCATATGGTCCTATCATCCCAACTATGTTTCGAAACTATCAATGGAAATAGAGTAGACAATATCATCACCCACCCACTTATTTGCTGTAATCAAAATACCTCAGGAATCCCCCAGAGAAAGCAATGGCAAAATGTGCATTGAGCATGTGGTCACAACACACCGCTATATACATTCATTGTTTTATATCATTTTGCATTTGTCACTGTGAATATTTAGGGAAGTATGTACCCTAAGTTAGACATTGGTATATAATAGAGTTAAGTATGGCCACACTAGTGTTCTTGTTGTGGACTGGCCCATATTGGAAAGTTCACATCAGGATATATTTTTACGTATTAGTAATGAAGGTTCCTATTTATTGATAGTAAGCAAAGATACTGAAAACTGTATTGCCTTACAATTTATGATGGAAAATTCAATACATGTCTTACGCACAAAATACAGTAATTTGCTATCATTTAAATATCTCTGTAAATGCTGAATCTGCACGTTAAAAGAAACCCCATATATAAACGGCTTACACAGCATTTACTTGGCGGTAAGCAACTATCGGCAAATTAAAGAGTCATAGAACTTCAGATGATCTTGGCACAAGTCAGAGTTTTGTGGGTTTGAGATCTATTTATGTCTTTGTATGTTCATTTTCCGTCGTAACAACAATTCTTTCTTCAGTTAAAGCATCTATTTTACATTGTTAATACAAGACAGTTCTTCTCTTTGATTACCTGGATTAGTGATGCCTAATTATGGCCCACAAGCAGGTGCTATATTCCCAAAGCCCTAGCAGAAGGTAGCCAAGTATGGTGCACACCTTCATCAAGTTAATGTAAGTAAAACATTCCTCTACACCCAAAACTGCCTGATCAAAGAGAGAACAGCACATAGTAAAAAGCATCACCTCTCTGTTACCTCTGTATAGTGTTGCTCTTCAGATTTGAGTGAGGTGGGATTGGGCCAACCTGAATTTTGCTGGTTATCATGGGAAAATCATTGAAGCAACTACCAACCTTTTTCCAGATAGAATTTATTGATAATTTTCCTGTCTGGAAAAAAAATTGGTTGCATGATTTTTCCCATGATTAAAATTTGGTTTGGCCTGACCCAAATCCAAACACTACCT
Source organism: Phyllomedusa bahiana (assembly GCA_025379985.1). Classification (NCBI taxonomy): domain Eukaryota; kingdom Metazoa; phylum Chordata; class Amphibia; order Anura; family Hylidae; genus Phyllomedusa; species Phyllomedusa bahiana. Next base: position 52,025 of record JAODAL010010949.1, on the reverse strand, counting down.
CTCTGCCATGAACAGGGATAACAAAAAGCCACTGTTGATATACCACCAAAAATAGCTTATAGCTGGGACAGGATTTAGTGGAACGGGAGCAGTTACAAGTTCACCTGTAAGTAACATGTATGGGGCACTGTGGCTTTCATTGTGGCTTTTATAAGTTGGAGTCCTGGGCAGAGAAATGGCAGATGAGGTTTAACACAGATAAAAGCAAGGTTATGCACATGGGGAGTAAAAATCCATTACATGATTACTTGTTAAATGGAAAAATGCTGAGTAAAAGTTACATGGAGAAGGACTTGGGAATCCTGATGGACAGTAAACTTAACTGTAGCAGCCAGCATTAGGCATCAGCTGCCAAGGCAAATAGGATTATGGGATTTATTAAAAGGGGCCTAGATGCACATGATGAAAACATTATTCTCCCATTATACAAGTCACTGGTTAGACCACACATGGAATATTGTGTACAGTTTTGGGCACCAGTGCACAAGAAATACATTGTAGCGCTTGAACAGGTACAAAGGCGGGCAACAAAAATAATAAAAGGACTGGGTGGACTGCAATACCCAGAAAGATTAGTAAGATTAGGGTTATTTAGTTTAGAGAAAAGACGGCTTCGGGGGGACAAAATAAAATGTTTAAATACATTAAAGGTTAATATAGAGATTTCACCCAAGATCTATTTATACCCAGGACTGTATTAAGAACGAGGGAGCATCCTCTACATCTTAAGGAACGAAAGTTTCTACATAATTATAGAAAGGGAGTCTTTACTGTTAGAGCAGTGAGACTGTGGAACTGTCTGCCAGAAGAACTTGTCATGGTGAATTCAATAAGTTCAAAAAGGGTTTGAATGCATTTCTGGAGAGCAATAATGTAACAAGCTATAGTGGCTAGGACTCTGGAGAGGGGTTGTTGGTCCGGGGATTTTTCCGATTGCCGGATTGGAGTCGGGAAGGAATATTTTCCCTCTGGTAGGGACGGTTGGCTTCTACCTCATTGTTTTTTTTTGCCTTCCTATGGATCAACACTTTAGCAACACTTTAGCAGGGCGGGCTGGACTGGATGGACGTCTTGTCTTTTTTTGGCCTTACAAATTATGTAACTTAAAAACGATGTACCTTAACAAATGATTTTTCATCATTGGCCGGGAGTCAAGGTTGCATGGTGGTGCAAGAACCCTTCGCTATATTTTCTTTTTCATTGATCGGGCACAATGCTTTATTCATGAAGTGTGCTGCTCAAATCTCAACACATATTAATACACCGGAAGTAAAGCTCTGTTTTTTAGCACATAGTGAGGGAAATCAATATACATAAAGATATTGATATCCTGTGGATATCCTGTGAATTGTACATAGTATAAATGCAATTGGCACAGTCTTTAGATCAGATACTCCATCCCCAAGTCTTTCAGCACAATATACAGTATTTATGAGTCATTTTAGCGTCTCTGTACATTGAACAGAATATGGATGACATGTAACATTGTTTTTTTCATGTTTAGTATACACCTGGGCTTAATTGTACAATATGTACCTTTGAGTAAAACATATATCAACTATTTAAACCTTTAAAATAGAATAATATCACATGTACCCTTCAATGATACGAAAAGTATCAGATTTAAAATTTGCTAGTTATCATAAGCTTGTTTCACATCTAAATTAAGTTTCTCTTAACCAATATGGGACAAGTGTTATCTTGAAAGACGTAAAATAGAGAATGTTTGAGGTTCATTGAAGCATGAAGCCCCCGCAGGTGCTTCCTTACAAAACTAATGTCCTTAGGGGCATAGTTTGAAAACAAAAAATTATTTAAAAAAATGGCAACTGAATAAAGTTTGAGGACCGTTATTTAGTTTACATAAATAACTTACATATTTAAAGTTCATGTACAGTTTATATTATAACGTGGGAAACATAAGATAGTGATGAGTGACTGGAGTAGGGCTTCGCACATTGTTACCACATCTAATCAAAATTACGGTCTTCAAAAATAAATGATGATCGCTTTTACCACCTATAGTTCCAATTCTGAGCTTGTATGTTATAGTTTACAGAATCCACATGGGCTAAGACTAAAAATAATTTCGTTTCATACATGTCATTTGTTTGACACATTTCTTGTGGTCACGTGATGATGACATTTACAATTTGGGCACTTGGGGTTATAAAGCCTTGAAGGAGACATCCTCTCTTTTAATTGTTGAACTGCTAACAAAGGTGAAAAAGTTCCCCACCGAAAGCCTTCTAACAGCCAAACTGTCTACTTCAAAGAAGAAAAACTCCAACTTGTTATCGCAGAACATGCACTGGCAAAAATGTAAGTTTCTTTTCTTTTATGCTTAACATCATCAACCTACTAATGGCCAGAAAATATGTACAATGAAAAAATGTGTGCACATGAAAGTACTGCAGAATGCATTTGTAATTAAGCTTTTACTTTCTTACCATTCAGCTGCGTTAACTTTTCCATCTTAATTTCTTCTCTTAATTCAATAACAGACGTTAAATACCAATTCTGCAAATGTTTTAAATATCTTTAACAAATGGGATTAAGCACAGATATGAATCTATGTATGTATAAAATGCAAATGTCAATAGAAATGTATGTAAAAAAGATTTGTAATGTTGAGCAATGTTGCAATCAATAGTGAAAATATAGCAGAGTAGCTCCTATGAGTACAGCTGCAGATGGTTCCCAGTGCTACTAAGCATTTATTTTTTTAAATTTTGGTTTATCAGCAAACATGAAAGATGTGGGACACAAATTTGACCCCTATCTCATTTCTATTTCCTGCTTAAGTTTTATTGAAAAAAAGATCTGGATTTCTGTATCTGTTATCAATATTCATGGAGCCCTTGACAAAAAAAAAAAACATATGGAAACATAAAGTAAATGAGATTCTTTACTGTAAGAGGAGGAAGACTATGGAAATCATTGCCACAAGGTGTTGTGATGGTCGAGTCATAGAACAAGGTCAAGAAGGGCTTTGATTTTTTGAAAAATATGGTTACTAGGTTGTGGATGTTGATCCAGAGGTTGGGAAGGAATTTTTCCTGTCTTATGGGGCATTCAACATCCACCTCATAGGAGTTCTTGCCTTCCCCTGGATCAACACTGTACGATTATAGGGTGGACTTGATAGACATGTGTCTTTTGCCATCCTTATCCACTATATTTATAATGCTTATTTTACATCTTATTAGGTTTTGCAGAGGAATAAATTCAGAGATCTTCATGATGTATGCCTCCGATAAAAGCCTCCTATTTATGCCACAGTACAGGCCTAATGTGGCATTTGTTGGCCATTCACTTTTGTTGTAAAATAATGTATATGGCTTTTGTTTATTTACTATATACAGCTGTATAGAAAAGTGAAGCAGATTGGGCTCTTCTTTATGTTAATACATATATATACAGTATCTCATAAAACTGAGCACACCTCTCACATTTTTGTAAATATTGTATTAAATCTTTCCATGGGACAACACAGAAGATATGACACTTTGATACAATGTAAAGTAGTCAATTTACAGCTTGTATAATAGTGTAAATTTGGTGTGCCCTCAAAATAACTCAACACACAGCCATCAATGTCTAAACCGTGAGTACACCCCTTAGTGAAAAGGGAAAAGTTTTGCCCAATTTGCCATTTTCTCTGCATGATGTCATATGACTCGTTAGTTTTACAAGGTCTCAGGTGTAAGTGGGGAGGAGTGGTTAATTTGGGGTTACATCCCCCCCCTTTTCAAAAAGACTCAAAAAAATGGAAATCTGCAAGGAAAAAGAGTGACTTTTGGCCCGTTCCACGGGTTATTCCCCCGGTTTGGGGCGCCGTATTGGCGCACAAATCCGCGGGAATAAGGGGGGAGGGGGGGGGGCCGGGGCTCGGCGGGGGCGCCCCTCCCGGCCCCATAGACAATGATTGTTTACGGGGGGTCCGGCCGTAAATAAAGGCATGTCCTTTTTCCCCCCGCGGATTCGCCCAGCGGGGAGGAGTGACGGATCCACTGTTTCAATGAAGCATGGATTACCGTTTTAAATTTCTGCCGCGGATTGGCGCGTACTGAAGCGGCAAATCCGTTTTGGGGCAGTACCAACGCCAATAGCTCAAAAAAGGGCAGCTGAGAACGAGGACTTTTAATGACTATGTTTACTATTTTACTATAGGCAAACTTAAACTGTATCAGTTCTCAATGTCTAAGGCACTAAAACTTAACTTTTATTATGTATAACATTTGACCTCAACACACACTATTTAAAAACTTGATTTCTAACCTCTCACTTGTCCCTTTCTAATTGTGAAGGAATAACTCCTTTTCTATTATCAAGTCTGGTGAATCACCACCTATTAGCAGGGAAACCCTATATATACAGTGATTTACTAACTCCAAAAAGGAATCCAAAACATCTGACTTGGGCAGTCATCTCTAATCTGATGGGCATGAAACATATAAGGTTTCCTTGTGAGACCCTCTGCAGAGGGTAACACAGTAGAAAGAGGTAGGAAATACCAAATTAAAATGTCATGCCTGACCTCCCCAACATGTTTCACCAGCTAACTGGCTTCATCAGGGGATAGAGGTCCGGTCCCATGTGGTCTAGCTCATTTCCTTTTATATGATCTTAGGTACACAGCCTATTCATGTGCTCTCCAATTGGCCACCAGAGATTCAACAATACCCATTCCCCCTTTTTCTCCCGCATGCATCTGTATATTTCTGTTTCTGCTGCATTCTTATAAAAAAAATTCCTCAACAAATTACCTCTCAAAGGGGCTTCCACCTATTTACCATGCCCCCCTGCGCACTGTTTCCAATGGAAAAAATAAAAAATTAATTTTTTGCCTTATAGATTTAGAATGATAGAGTTTAAGTTTGCCTATGGCAAAATAGTAAATATAATCACTCCCACACTCTCTCATACTGGTCACTGGAAGTTAAACATGGTATGTCCCGGGAAATATATATGGAAAGGGAATTTTTGCTCAACAAAAAGGCCAGGTTATAGGAATTTCCAATACCCGAACATAGCTTCAGCTAGTGGGCCCGAAAATGCAGAGGTTTAACAAGACAGGTTCAACTCACAACAGGCTTCAACAATGTTGACCAATGAAGTTGAGTGCAGGTGTCCGGCATCATATCCAGAGACTGTCTTTTCAAAATAAACATATTAGTGCTGCCAGCATTGCTGCAGAGGTTAAAGGGGTGGGAGGTCAGCCTGTCAGTGCTCAGATCATACACCGCACACTACATCAAATCATCTGCATATGCTGATTCCCTGAAAAAGCATCTTCTAAAGATGATAGCAGCAAGTAAATCTCACACAGATGATTGCGCTGAAGACAATCGTGACCTAATGTCCATGGATACAAGAACCATGTCCTGTGTCCTGATGAGACCAAGATAACCTTATTTGGTTGTTAGATTGTGTCCCAAACGTTAGTGGTGCAATCAGTAAGGAGTACACAGACAAGTGTGTCTTGCCTACAGTCAAGCATGGTTGTGGGATATTGTCCATGGTGTTGGGCAGCTATGAGCAAGAGCTACAGTTCATAGGTAGGGGACCATAAATGCCAACATGATGTGACATACTGAAGCAGCATTACAACCCCTCCATTTGGAAACAGGGCCAAATTCAGTATTCACATGATTATTAGGCATATTTATGATACTTTGATGCCAAACCTAGGCTACAGAAACATGTTAGAAAAGCCAATACCAAGTATAAAGAGGTTGCCCTGAGCCAGACTTGTCGTATTGTCACTAGACTGTGTCTGTATGTATGACCTGCAGAAGAACAGGTTCATACATTCTGGTACATTCTACATTGCCTTAAAACGATTTAGAACTGGCCTAACTTTCATACATGTCACCCTAAGTACTGGTCTATAACCTCTTGGGCAAGATCTAGAGCCCTTTTTGAAGATATGAGCCATATTCTTGAGCCAGTATATTGGAGTGATATGTATGAACGTTGGCTCAATAATCCAAAATGTTTTCTAATGTCTATGAAGAGGTGCGACGCCCCCTGAATTCCCCAACACATTTGGCGACATAAAAAGGTGTTGCTCCTGAGCTTACTGTGGCGAAGTTCCATACATCTATGGAACAGGTCTGCTAGAGCTTTTTGACACCAGAGATAACTGGCACAACCCTGTTCTTACATGTCGCCTTTGTGTTCTGCCAATCGGACAACACAAAAAAAAACTGAACTAGATGGCGAACATGTAAATGAATAGTTGGTTGTGATTAGCCAGTTCTAAATAGCTCTAAAGTAGTGCGTGGAAATTGCGCCAGAATGGTATGAACCTGCTTCTACTGCAGCTCATAATATAACAGTGGAGCAATGAGTATGAGAACAAACACAAGTTCCGGCTCAGCACCACCTTTACCCTGTCTGTGTTAGGCTGTTTCTGTATCCTGCAGTCATACATATAGGGCATTGTAGAGCCAATACCACAATGTCTGTTGCTCAGAGAACACCTTTACCCTAGGTCTGGCTGTTCTTCTCAGGTCCAAACATACAGGCGAGCAAGTGTAGAGAGCCAATACCACAAGTCTGGCTCAGGAACCACCTTTCCCTGGTCTGGCTGTGTCTTCTGCAGACAGTACATAAGGGCATTGGTACATCCAATACCACGAAGATCTTGGCTCTGGCACCACCTTAACCCTGAGTCAGGCTGTCTTTCTGTTACTCATGGTGCAAACAAACAGAGCAGAGTAGAGCCAATACCACAAGTCCTGGCTCAGGCACCACCTTACCCTGTCTGGCTGTTCTTCTGCTAAGGACAAATATACGATGGGGCAGTGTAGAGAGCCAATACCACAAGTCAGGCTCAGGCACTCACCCTTTAACCCTGGTCTGGCTGTTCTTCTGCAGGTCATACATACAGGTTCAGGTGTAGAGCCAATACCACAAGTCTGGGTCAGCACCACCTATACCCCAGATCAGTCAGTTCTTCTGCAGGTCATAACATACAGGGCATTGTAAGGCCAATACCACGAAGACTGGCTCAAGTGCACCACCTTTACCCTGTACCATGGCTGATTCTTCTGCAGTGTCATGACATAAGGGCAGTGAGAGCAAAACCACAAGTGCTGGGCTCATGCACACCTATTAACCTCTGGTCTAGCTGTTCTACAGCAGTTCTAACATATAGGGCAGTGATAGAACCAAATACGACAAGTTTGGCTCAGGCACCACCTTTATCCATCTGGGCTGATCTACTTGTTATGTGCCTAGGTTTGGCGTCAATGAATCATATTATTTGTTTAATTCTACAAATGTGGTGCGACTCTCCCAGAACGCCCCCACATCTTTGGCACATTAAAAAGTGTCACGATTATCACGAGAAAAGGGCAAAACAAAATAAGTTTTACATGTCAATAAAATGAAACCATAATACATAATAATATAAAATAAATAGTATAAACCTAACACCTAATAAGTGTGATATAAAGTATGTAATAAATAAGCTATAACATAAAAAAGGGGATAGGGAAGGAGAAATTCCTAGCAAATATAAATCCATGTACTAATAAGAAATATGTAAATCCATATGATGATTACTGAAAAAATAAACCACTGTTTATTTAAAGCAGACAGATGTTCCGAAATATAATTATAGGTGATTCATTACTAAAGTACGTTCCCACAGGAGGCAAGATGACTTTCCATATGATTTGACTACCAGAGAGTAGTATTCACATCATGATGGATCACTGCAGAAGTAACCAAGATTCGTTCCGAAGAGACCAATGTTTTGAGAAGTAGAAATAGTTCATTGTCAGTTTTCACAGGTGACCGGTTGATGATCTTTCATTGAGGAGTAACTGTGACACTTCCATTCCTTATGAGGTAGTTAATTTCATGTCATGATGGATCGCTACAGCAGTAAACTGTGATTCAGTATTTTGGTATAATCTCGGGTCTCAGTTAACTTAGATATCTAGTCTGAGATCTGAATTTTGGAGTCGGTTATAGGGTCTATATTTAGATGCCTGTTCTGGGGTCTGAATATATTTTGGGATCTGATTTAGGGTCTGAATTTGTTTGTGTAGATATATGGCTGTGGATGGGCTACAGAAGCAAAGGGGGTAACTTGCGTTAATTTTGGGCAAGTCATCTGGTGGTCTTGGCTATAGCAGAGAAAAGTCAGAGAAGATCTCACCTGTGAGTCACTGCATGTAATTGTGATGTATTATTACTGTGTCTGATTAGTGCGGTACAGTCTACACTATTAGTTAATAGAAAATAATTCTCGGATTACCTAAATCGACTTCAACATGACCCCTATATGATCAATCTATGATGGTAGGTTTAGTTGCTTTAGTGCCTGTATAGTGGTAGCCTACACTTGTCCTCAAATAAAAGAGCAAGTGTGTGTTTTGACACAGACCTTTGATTGGAGTTTGTGTGTTTTGCGTTTTGGGGACTGTGTGCTTTAATAATAAATGGCACGGAGCTGATCACTACAGAAAAGTCAACAATGTAAAATAGCATTTGTTTCTTTATTTCAGGGGAAACCCTTTCGAGTCTCCATGATAACCTTATCCTTTTTATCAGTAAAATTTGCTTTTACTCATAAAGACAGTCTACATCTCTCCCTCATTTTTTAAACTTATATTATATTTAATACTTTATGTATATTACTAATATTTGGTTTTTGCTGGGGGCCCATACTATTATACCTTTTAATTGTTACAAAATTTAAAAAACAGTTCACCACTTTGCCATGCTCTATCATAATTTGTGGACTGCTTTCCAAAGTCTCAAAGGGTGTATGCTTTTATTTCATTCTTGTTGGGCAATTGCAGCGTTTGGGGTGCCTGTGTGTGCTCCTTGTCTATGATGCTTACATACAGGCTTCTGCCCTTAAAGAGAAATCTAATTCCTGAAAACAGTTGTCTTCAGTGATTTAGTTATGCTTAATTAAAACCCTGTTCTCTGCTCAGTTGATTGCTAACCTCAGGATTGTATCGTTGCTTGGGGCTCTACTATTTTGGGGGATTGGTTTACATGTGGCCCTTTTTTTAAAAGCGTATTATGATTTTGAGCAAATAGATGCTAATCTCTGATGAAAAGTTGTGCATTTTCCAATATTCTTTCTGAATATACTGTACATTCAATTCCTCAATGTCTTACGATTTCCACTACCTGTATGCTTGCTGTCATTTCAGAAGAACCTTCATTGTTTACTTGTAGAGCGGGTTCATAAATCAGGCGCATTCAACACTAAAGTTAGGTGCATGAAATTTGGCGTGTTAACAGCAAATTTCAAACATGTCGCCCTGTCTCTGGACCCAATATAAGTCCAGGGCTATTCACACTTAGTTTAGCTAATCCACTAAACAGCTGACCGTTAACCCTCCTCGTCCAACCTGGGAACTATATTTATACCCTCTGGTCACACCCTAGTTACCCAGGTAACTAACACGCTGTTTCAGGCTTCTACAGCATATTAACACTTTTGGAGACATGTATGATCGGGTTCTTTACCCTTTTCTGGTGTAAAATGCACCTAAGTGAGCCGACTATGATGTCTAATGCGCCTAATGAATGTGTTAGGCGCATTGTTTGTAAAACAACACTTTCTAATGCGCCTAACATGAGGGGGCATTTTGTGGCCGTTCTGGGGGGCGTCATGGAGGCGTGTCACACCACACTAGTAATATTAGACACATGTATGAATGTGGTTCAGCAAAACTAGGCGCATTACTGCTCCATCAGGCAGACCTATTTCAATGTGGTCTGCCTGAGCCTGAGGAGTCGAAATGGAGCTGGATTTGCTGTTAGGGAAAAAAATGTCCAATATTTCTCAACTTACACCAGTACAATAATAAAAAGTCATTTAATATAATTAAAATTATTTAAATGTAATAAAAAATGTTATCATATAAAATTAATATAAAAATATATAATATCCCAAAAATATAAAAATATCTTATAAAATGCATTTAAATTTAATAGAATCTAAAACTAATTTTACATTAAATAACCCACTGATGATGTTGTTCCAATTTTTTAATTTTTAATTTTTACTACATTCAATTTGAAATTTATTTTTGTTGCTCTCACCCTTTATTCTACAAAAGCCAGCACAGCACAGGTCTAGCTTGGACCTGTGGTCCACCAAGCAAGATCAGTACTATAGTTTCTATTCACTGACATGCTACTCTAATTACTTTTCTTTTATTTCCAGCCTATCTATAGCCTAAGTTCCATAATGCGCCTAACACATAGGGGAATACATTACGTGGAAATCCCTAAAGAAGCATTTATGCTATCTATCATACATGAAAAAACTTTGAGATTCTCGGTTCACATAATTTGATCAAAAGATGTTTAAGCTGCCCACGACTTTCAATGTGATCTCAAATAGGGCAGTCCTATACTATCTTTTACCTCTCAATAGAGCCACATCCAGGCCTCTCACTGGGTCAGCCTCCTTTATCCAGAGAGAAAGAAAATAAATAAAAAAACAACAACCTGCAAGCTGCACCTCTTATGACAGCATGTGATAGTGGGCAGGTGCAGAAAATCAAAATGGAGGCACCCTTTCCTCCCCATATAGGTTAAAATCAATATACACCAAATATAACGTATGGTTCTGCACAAAAAAACACTTCTGAAAAAACATATGCAAACCTGGGTGCCACCGGCAGGGCTGCGGCACACACATATATAATATAATTAATATAAATATATATATATATATATATATATATATATATATATATATATATATATATATATATATATATACATGTACACGCACACCACTGCCAGCGGCACACTACTGCAAAAAGGGCAATACACAACGTGGAAATCCCTAAAGAAGCATTTATGCTATCTATCATACATGAAAAAACTTTGAGATTCTTGGTTCACATAATTTGATCAAAAGATGTTTAAGCTGCCCACGACTTTCAACGTGATCTCAAATAGGGCAGTCCTACACTATCTTTTACCTCTCAATAGGGGAGGAAAGGGTGCCTCCATTTTGATTTTCTGCACCTGCCCACTCTCACAGGCTGTCATAAGAAGTGCAGCAGGTTGGGTTTTTTTTATTTTTTTATCTCTGGATAAAGGAGGTCGGTTGACCCAGTGAGAGGCCTGGATGTGGCTCTATTGAGAGGTAAAAGATAGTGTAGGACTGCCCTATTTGAGATCACGTTGAAAGTCGTGGGCAGCTTAAACATCTTTTGATCAAATTATGTGAACCGAGAATCTCAAAGTTTTAACACATAAGAGAGGCGCATCGAACTTTAGACCTCATATATAATCACACAAAAAACACTTTCATACATTCAGGCGCATTATATACTGAAAACGAGACTCGACAATTCACTTTTAAGCGCCTTCCTTCATACATGTTTCCCTTTATGTCATGGACCAGCATCATAACTTAGCATTTTTATGCACATCATCTTGACACAATACTGTGCTATACTGCACGAACAAATCACTCTCATAGTAAATACTCTCAGGGGCCCATATAAATGTAAGAATGTACACTACATAAGTAACACCTGACTTTTATTCCATTGTTAAAAACGACAGGTGTACATGTCAAGATCAAGTTGGATAGGAGTTGGCTGATGCGTTTTGGCAGTTCCCTTACTTGTAGCACATTGCAAGTAGCTGAATGCAAGCACATACATATGAAAAACTACACAGGTATTGGACAATATCAGACAGGAAATCTTATATCAATACTAAAGATCTAGTGCATATCAGGAATTAGAATTATATGATCAGATGTGTTTTCTTATTTGTTATTATGGTTTTTAGTCTCAAATGCTTGCTTAGTTAATTGTTATTATAGGGAGGTACTGCTATGACGAATTTGCTTGCTATTGGCTCTTGCTGTGTAGTGTTCCCTATTTATATGCTTGTATGCAGCTATTTGTAATGTGCTACGATTAAGGCATCAGTCAAAACGCGTCAGCCAACTCTGATCTCTTAACTTGATCTTGACATGTACACCTGTCATTTTTAACAAAGAAATAAAAGTACATTTTTACTTTCACCATCTAAAGCCTTGGATACCTGGCGTGGTTGCTGGAAGTTTTGTATTTCCTAATTGTCCCTTGTTGGTGGCATCCATCCATTACCTTGCACTATGTGGATCTGGTGCAGTTTTTGCCAGTTGAAAGTAACTTGGATAACCAATTTCAACCCATTTTTCTCCAGATGGAGGGAGTGCCCCCGTGTCTTCTGAGGGGGTTTTATTTGAAATAGAGATTTGGTAGGGATCATTTATACACTTTTGTTATATCTCTTCTTAGACGTCTCTTCTGAAAGAAAGAATAAATCAGTTTGTTTTATCTTGTATCATAGCTAAGATGCTCTATGCCCTTTATCAGCCTAGTTGCTCTTCTTTGTACATTCTCTAACTTTAGAGCCTAGAACTGAACTGCGTATTCCAGGTAAAGTCACAATAATGCTTTGCAGAGCTGTAAAATTATGACCTTGTCCTACTAGTCCATGTCTCTTCTATTACATTACAATATCTCGACGGTTTTAGAGGCAGCTGACATTGAATGCTATTATGTAGTCTACGATCTAAACAAATAGCAAGATGGATCTTTACAAGTGACTCTTGCACACGGACTCTTATTTGCCAAGTGGATTCTCGAACAATCAGTGTGTCCAAGTCAGTTTGCAATCTAATTATCATCCATAGATTGCACTATACACTACACTACTGTGCTTGATGTAATCTGTAAACTGTAGTTTATGTAAGATACTGTGCTATCCCATCATTAATAAATAAGTTAAATAAAAGTGAATTCAATACTAAACCATGGACCACACTACTTATCACAATAGACATTTAGGACGACATGTATGAACGGGGCTGCACCAGTTATCTGGCGTCAAAAAGCAGTAGTAGATCTGTTCTATAGATGTAAGAACAGTCGCATTTAAACTTTGGTGCGATAAGCTTTTAATATGCAAATGATTTGAAGCATTCTGGGGGCGTCGCACCACATTCATAGAAGTAGACACATTTCTGATTCTTTGATACCAAACCTGATCCAGAAAAGTTACAACAGCCAGACCAGGGTAAAGGTGGTGCAAGATCCAGACTTTTAGTATTGGCTCTACACTCCGTCTGTATGTATGACCTGCAGAAGATCCGCCAGACCAGGGTAAAGGTGGTGACTGAGCCAGACTTGTGGTATTGGCTCTGCACTGCCCGGTATGTCTGACCTGCAGAAGAACAGCCAGACCAGGGTAAAGGTGTGGATGCCTTGAGCCAGACTTGTGGTATTGGTATCTACACTGCCCGACCCCCCCCCCCTGGTATTTATTGACATGCTGCAGAAGAACAGCCAGAGCAGGGTAAAGGTGGTGACTGAGCCAGACTTGTGGTATTGGCTCTACACTGCCCTATATGTATGATCTGCAGAAGAACAGCCAGACCAGGGTAAAGGTGGTGCCTCAGCCAGACTTGTAGTATTGGCTCTACACTGCCCTGTATGTATGACCTGCAGAAGAACAGCCAGACCAGGGTAAAGGTGGTGCCTGATCCAGACTTGTGGTATTGGCTCTACACTGCCCTGTATATATGACCTGCAGAAGAACAGCCAGACCAGGGTAAAGGTGGTGCCTGAGCCAGACTTGTGGTATTGGCTCTACACTGCCCTGTATGTATAACCTGCAGAAGAACAGCCAACCAGGGTAAAGGTGGTGCCTGACCCAGACTTGCGGTATTGGCTCTACACTGCCCTGTATGTATGACCTGCAGAAGAACAGCCAGACCAGGGTAAAGGTGGTGCCTGAGCCAGACTTGTGGTATTGGCTCTACACTGCCCTGTATGTATGACCTGCAGAAGAACAGCCAGACCAGGGTAAAGGTGGTGCCTGATCCAGACTTGTGGTATTGGCTCTACACTGCCCTGTATATATGACCTGCAGAAGAACAGCCAGACCAGGGTAAAAGTGGTGCCTGAGCCAGACTTGTGGTATTGGCTCTACACTGCCCTGTATGTATGACCTACAGAAGAACAGCCAGACCAGGGTAAAGGTGGTGCCTGAGCCAGACTTGCGGTATTGGCTCTACACTGCCCTCTATGTATGACCTGCAGAAGAACAGCCAGACCAGGGTAAAGGTGGTGCCTGAGCCAGACTTGTGGTATTGGCTCTACACTGCCCTGTATGTATGACCTGGAGAAGAACAGCCAGACCAGGGTAAAGGTGGTACCTGATCCAGACTTGTGGTATTGGCTCTACACTTTGGTATTGGCTCTACACTGACTCTACAGGGCAGTGTAGAGCCAATATCACAAGTCTGGCTAAGGCACCACCTTTACCCTGGTCTGTTCTTCTGCAGGTCATACATACAGGGCAGTGTAGAGACAATACCACAACTCTGGCTTAGGCACCACCTTCAACCTGGTCTGGCTGTTCTACCTGTTATGTGCCTAGGTTTGGCATCAAAGAATCATAAATGTGTCTAATTCCACAAATGTGGTGCAACACCCCCAGAATGCCCCCACATCTTTGGCGCATTATCGCGCCAAACTTTGGAATGCGACTATTCATATATCTATAGAAGAGTTCTACTAGTTTTTTTACACCAAATAACTGGCACAGTCCCATTGTTACATGTCGCCCTAAGGGCCACATGTATGAACCTGTTTAGGTCTAAAACTCACTTTTTTTGCCCATAGGTTACTATGGGCAAATGAGTGAGTTTTAGACCTAAACAGTTTCATACATGTGGCCCTAAGTTCTTATAACAAGAAATAAAATAAAAAGTATGCAATAAAAAATACGGTGGATTAAAAAGGTGTGTTTCAATTTGAATTTAAATTGGTAAAGAAAAAAGTTTTCACCATTCTTTGATACGCAACAAATGAAAAAAGAAGAAAGATCCACAATTTACAAAAGGTTCACAGCAATTAATTTCATAACGACGTTACTCAAAAAAGGTAGCCTGACACGAGATTGAAAACACTCAAAAAAAAGCAGAGCGCCTACCAAAATATCAGCCCTTTTGTATGTATAAATAAAAGGAAACCACAGACAGCAGAGTACAATATAAATTCCTAAATAAATGCAAAATATGAAGAATAAAAACAATTTTTTTTTAAATGCATCTAAACAATTACTCAAGCTTGCTCTCAAAAATAATCAAACTTAAGCTGTGAAATAAGTATTTAATCCCCAACCAAGCATTAAGAGTTCTTACTCCTACAGACCAGTTAGATGCTCCTAATCAACTCATTACCTGCATTAAAGACAGCTGTCTTAAATAGTCACCTTTATAAAAGACTCCTGTCCACAGACTCATTCAGTCAGACTCTAACCTCTAAAACATGGGCAAGACCATAGAGCTTTCTAATGATGTCAAGGACAAGATCATAGACCTGCACAAAGCTGGAGTGGGCTACAAAACCATAAGTAAGATGCTGGTTGAGAAGGAGACAACTGTTGGTGCAATAGTAAGAAAATGGAAGAAATACAAAATGACTTTCAATCAACATCGACCTGGGTCACCATGCAAAATCTCACCTCGTGGAGTAGCCTTGATCATGAGGAAGGTGAGAGATCAGCCTAAAACTACATGGGGGGAACTTGTTAATGATCTCAAGGCAGCTAGGTCCACAGTCCCCAAGAAAACCATTGGTAACACATTACGCCAGAATGGTTTAAAATCCTGCAGTGCCCGCAAGGTTTCCCTGCTCAAGTAGGCACATATGGAGGCCTGTCTGAAGTTTGCCAATGAACACCTGAAGGATTCTGTGAGTGATTGGGAGAAGGTGCTGTGGTAACAGATGAGACAAAAATTGAGCTCTTTGGCATTAACTCCACTTGCCATGTGTGGAGGAAGAGAAATGCTGATTATGACCCAAAGAACACCATCCCCACTGTCAAGCATGGAGGTGGAACCACATAATGTTTTGGGGGTGTTTCTCTGCTAAGGGCACAGGACTACTTCATCGCATCATTGGGAGAAGGGATGGAGCCATGTACCATAAAATCCTGAGTGACAACCTCCTTCCCTCCACCAGGACATCAAAAATGGTTCATGGCTGGGTATTCCAGCGAGACAAAGACCCAAAACATACAGCCAAGCCAACAAATGAGTGGCTCAAAAAGAAGCACATTAAGGTCATTGAGTGGTCTAGCCAGTCTCGAGACCTTAATCCCATAGAAAACAAGTAGGGAGTTGAAGCTCCAAGTTGCCAAGCGACAGCCACAAAATCTTAATGATTTAGAGATGATCTGCAAAGAGGAGGGGACCAAAAGTCTTCTTGACATGTGTGCAAACTAGTGTTGATCTAACCATTCTAGAAAAGTTAAGTTTGAGTAGAGCATCTCGATTTTTTAGAACTCAAACAGAACATTTTCTGTTCGTTCGAGTGAAGTTCTAGTTCTAGTTCAACACGCCATTTTCAGTTTCATGTTTAGCAGCTTTCTGCACTTTTGACGGCCATCCAATCACCTTTCTGCAGAGCACAGAGAAGTGTCAAAAACGTCATCGCTGCTAAAATCACATGACCATGTTATATATATTTCACTGTATTGCATTCTGAACACCATTTTCAGCTCACTCGCTGTACTGTACAGACTGCTCTTAGTTAGATAGCATTTTCCTCTCAATAGACATCAATAGTAAGGGAGTTTGGTATTGCTGGCTGCATCTTTTCCACACGCAGAAGTTATTTGGCGACATTTGCAGGCTTGCATTACGCCTAACTCTCATATACATGAATATATATTATACAGAGTGCTTGGATTTGCTAAATAATACTCAGTGCCCAAAAGTTCAGTTTTTGTAGTATCGGGGGTGAAATCATTTTATAGCACACCGTCTCCAATTCTCCTATACAAAGAAATATATTCTAAATAGTGGTTGGTTGGTGAAAATTTTTCTGAGTAGAGAAAAGTTAATTTTGGCAGTTTTGGGGGTCCAGTATTTGTATAACACACCGTCTCCAAATCTCCTATGTGTCAAAGGGGCTTTTGGGCCCCCACAGGATACAGTGCCCATAGCAGCTGCTACCGCTGTACCTCCTATAGCTACGCACCTGCAAACTGTCCTCACCTTTTCAGTTAGCCATTGAAAGTAATGAGGTATTTTAGCCTTTCAGTTTTTCTCTGTCACTCTTAGGCTCTGTACACACGGGTTAACTGCGGGACGTAATTACGCCCCGCAGTTACGCCGTGTGGCCGGGGGCGGGGCGGGAGCGGGGGGAGGCGGTGGCAGCTTCACCAGCCCTAGACAAATTCATTCTAGGGCGCGTATACGCCGCTAGAAGTGACCTTTCAATTATCTCCCCCCTCGCGTATTCGCCGAAGCAGGGAGAGGAGACGTAATCCATAGTTTCTCTATGAAACTTTGGATTACCGTAATGACCAGGACGTTTTCAGCCCATAATAGGCGCACTCCGGCGCGTATTTACGGACCGAAATACGTCCTGGTTTAAGCCATGTGAACATGGCCTTACAGCTAAATTTTCCTCACTAAGTTGTTCCACGTATCCAGTTCACTGTTATGGATGGTAATTACAGCTTCTCCTCACCTGTATAGGTATAAAAATTAACCAGATCATCTTCTCCCATTTACTTTAGTGGGGATCTAGTTCGAGTTCAATTCGACTCGAACCTCCAACTGAACACTACTACTGTTCTAAGTTTTACTCGAACTAGAATATTTTACTGTTTGATCATTATTAGCGCAAACCTGATCATACAATACAAACAATATCTGACTGCTCTGCTTGTCAACAAGGGCTTTAAGTCTTGTTTGCCAGAGGGATCAAATACTTATTTCTCACTGTAAAATGCAAATACATTTATAGAATTTATACAATGTGATTTTCTGGATTGTATTTTTTATTTTGTATCTCTCAATGTTAAAATTAACCTACCCTTAAAACTATAGACTGTTCATGGCTTTGTCATTGGGTAAACTTGCACAATCAGCAAGGGATCAAATAACAATTTCCTTCACTGTAAGTAAAATACCGTCGAATTCTGTTATAGAACCTGACCGGTATTTTATTATTGGTTTTCAGATATTAAACTCGTTTTTGTCACAGTTTTTGCTGTCGGTTTTTGGCTGGCCCACATTAAACAGAACTGTAATCCTCCAATTTCCAGCAGGTTATAGAACATGTTCTAAGTTTTTTGATCAGTGTAGACTATAGCTCGGATTTTCTATTGGGGTCTATTTGGATGGTTTAAAGTTGGATTTTTTCGACCAAAAACCAGTGCCATGTAAACATAGCCTTAAATACCTAAAAATAAGAAAAATTATAATAAATAAATATATAATTTTTATTGCATTCTTTTGTCTATTTTCTCGCTCACTATCCTCATTTAATTCTTCAGTATCAATCCCATTTTTGGTTTATATATCTATATGTCTACAGAAATATAAACAAAAAAGGAATTGGAAAGTGAAGAATTAAATGAGGATAGTGAGTGAGGAAAAACAATGCAATAAAAATCATTAAAAATTATAAAAAATTTTGAGAATGTGAACAAAAACATGTCCTAAAGTATAAAGAGGTATGTGAAAAGTATTGAAAATCTATATAAACGAATAGTGAAATAAAGGATGATCTGTATGAACGGGGCTGCACCAGTTTTCTGGTGTGTTTTGCAACCAAAAACCTGGTTCTATAGATGTATGAAAAGTCGTACGACCAAACTTGGTGCAATCTGCACCACACACAACACTTTTTAATGATGCAAGTTTGCGGAGGGGTGGGGAGGTGTTGCCAGAATTGTACGATTGCTCCAAAGTTTGCCACAAAATGTATACTGTAAATGCACCAAAGTTTGCTGCATAACTGTTGTACAAATCCATACCAATTTCGAAGTGGCATGGCTGAGACAAATTTTGCTGCAGAATGGAACACATGTGTAGATTGCTGTAAGACACTTTCATACATACTGGTGCCTTTGATACTCCTCTAAAGCGAATTAAAACTGGCGTGTCGGTGACGTTGCCAAAGTGTAAAGACAAGTGGAAAAAAAATTAAAGTGAATGATTATAGAAAAATAGAAATAGAATATTAACAGAGTTACAAAGTTATTTGAAAATGGTGAGAGAATGGACAAACATGCGCCTGGGAGTGTGAAAATAATGAGTAAAGAAATGTTGTTTATTATTATTATTTATTTTAGAGCGCCCTTGGTTCCAGAGCGCTGTACATTCAGGTTGCATACATAACATAGGTCAAACAAGTACAAAGGTGATGATTAATAACTAACAACTGGTAAAGAAGGAGAGAGGGCCCTGCCCGTGATGGCTTACAGTCTACAAGGAAGATGGGAAGAGACAGAAGGTGAGGGGCAGACATGTTTGTGTGGTGGAGTAGTAGCAACAGGGTTATTGTAGGTTTTAGGCTGTCCTGAAGAGATGGGTTTTCAGGTTGCTTTTGAGGCTGGTGAGAGAGGGGAGGGGTTCTATGTTTTTGGGGCATTTGAGGTTCCAGAGTGTGGGGGAAGCACGAGAAAAAGTCTTTGGAGACGGTTATGTGAAAGACTGATAAGATGAGAGCACAGAAGAAGGTCCTGTGCCGAGCGGAGTTTGCGTGAGGGGGATATTTAGAAATTAGGCGCGGGGAATGTATGGAGGGGAGAGGTTCTGGAGAGCCTTGTAGGTCAACGTTAATACCTTGAACTGAATTCGCTGGGCAATGGGTAGCCAGTGAAGGGATTGGCAGAGGCAAAGGAGTAGTGGGGAGAGAGGTGAATCAGCCGGGCAGCAGAGTTAAGGATGAATTGGAGGGGAGCGAGGGTGCTAGATGGGAGGGCACAGAGCAGGGTCGTTGCTAGGGTCCCAAAACATCCGGGGCCCGGGCCCTTTGTGTTTTGCTCAGTAGGGCGGGGTTCACACGGCATTTTTCGCGCCTCACTGTGAGCTGTGGATTTTTTTTTACAGAGAAAAAACTTCTGTTCCTGTCACTAATTTTCTGCACAATTCCCTAGATCATGTCCATCTACCGTCTCAGCACCACTGCAAAATGAAAATCAGCCCTGACAAATTTGCTTTTTTCAAAACCTCTCACCTATGTATGACAGTGACAGTCACCAAAAAATACAACCTATACTTTGGAGCAATAGACCAACGACTCATTGTTAGGAAACAAAAACTCCTACAAAAAGAAGACCCAAAACTAATTACTACTTAAGGTTCCAAATAATTCTGCCAACCCTTACCAAACGCAACCCCCACTTTGTGACATCAGTGTACAATACCAACCCATAACAGTGACCTATAGTGGTTGATACTATTGTATGTAGGCCCTCAGCAGAAATATAAGTGAAATTCACTGTAGTTACATTTGGTGACTTACCAGGGGACCCGCAAGAGTTGTTCTATTTCTCTTCTTTCTCCATCTGTCCACAGGCCAGACGTCTTCTACCGTCCCACACTCTCACTAAAAAATGTACAAAACAAACATCTTAGACTCCTCATTTCTCTGCAAATTCCTATCTGTATACCCAAACTCCCATCTATAGTGCCCCAAATGGTAATAATTACCCCCATGTAGGTAAATATTTTCCCACTGTAGCCAGGTAGTAGCCCCCTTTAGCCAAGTCATTAGCACTTTTAGCCAGGTTACTGCCCACTGTAGCTAGGTTACTGCCCCCTTTAGGCAGTAATATGCCCCCTGTAGCCAGGTTACTGTCCCCTTTACCAGTAATATGCCCCCTTTAGCCAGTGATATGCTCCCCTGAGCCTATAATATTCCCTCCTAAGCCAGGTAATATGCCCTCCTCAGCCAGTAATATGCCCCCTTAGCCAGTAATATGCTCCACTTAGCCAATAATATGCCCCCTTTAGCCAATAATATGCCCCCTTAGCCAGTAATATATCCCCTTTAGCCAGTAATATGCCCCCATAGCCATTAATATGCCCTCCATAGCCATTAATATGCCCCCATAGCCAGTAATATGCCCCCCATAGCCAGTAATATGCCCCCCATAGATAGTAATATGCCCCCCATAGATAGTAATATGCCCCCCAGCCAGTAATATGCCCCCCAGCCTTTAATATGCCCCTCCGGCCATTAATATGCCCCCCGGCCAGTAATATGCCCACCAGCCCATTTAAAATGCCCCCAGCCATTTATAAATTTTGCCCCCCACCAAATAATATGCCCCCCAGACAATATAATCCCCCAGCCAGTAATATGGGCCCCCCAGCCAATATCCCCCCAGCCATTAAAATGCCCCCCAGAGCCCAAAATCCCCACAGTCGTAAAATGCCCCCAGCCATATAAAGCCCCCAGCCAGTAATATGCCCCCCTACCATGCCCAGCCATATACCCCCCCAGTTCCCCGATAATATGCCCCAGCCAGTAGTTTGCCCCCAGCCAGTAGTAAAGCCCCCCTTAGCCAATATCCCCCCAGCCAGTAGTAGTGCCCCCCTGAGCCAATAAAGCCCCCAGCCAGTAATATGCCCCCAGCCAGTAATATGCCCCCAGCCAGTTATATGCCCCCCAGTCAGTAATATGCCCCCAGCCAGTAGTATGCCCCCTTAGCCAATATGCCCCACCGCCAGTAATATGCCCACCCAGCAATATGCCCCCCAGCCAGTCATATGCCCACCTTAGCCAATATGCCCCCTTAGCCAATATGCCCCCCCAGCCAGTAGTATGCCCCCTTAGCCAATATGCCCCCCAGCCAGTAGTATGCCCCCTTAGCCAATATGCCCCCCAGCCAGTAGTATGCCCCCTTAGCCAATATGCCCCCCAGCCAGCAGTATGCCCCCCAGCCAATAATATGCCCCCCAGCCAGTAGTATGCCCCCCAGCCATTAATATGCCCCCAGCCAGTAGTATGCCCCCCTTAGCCAATATGCCCGCCAGCCATATATGCCTCCAGCCAGTAGATATTCCCCCAGCCAATATTTCCCGCCCCGCCAGTGTATGCCCCCAACCCGTAGTATGCCCCCCAGCCAGTAATATGCCTGCCTTAACTAATAAAAATAAATTAAAAAACCCTACTTACCTCAGCACGGTCCGCGCGTCCAGGTCCCGCTGCTTGAGAGCGGTGTAAGCAGCGTGATGTCATCACGCTACTTACGCCGTCTCGCGGGGCCCGGGACCTCCTCGGCCGGCAGAACTGGCGGCTTAGGAGACCCAGCGTCGCAGGGGGGTGAAGAACGCGATGCGTCACGCCCCCTGCGACGCCGACGTGTATGTACAGCGCTTACCAAGCGCCGTACATACAGGGGAGAAGACAGGACGGGACCGATCCGTCCTGCCTCCTCCCCGACTGTGACTGCGTGGCTGCTGTGGAACGGCCGCGCAGTCAGAGATCGGTGTGCACTGCCCGCACTAAGGAGCGCTCCAGGCCCACGGCAGCGGCCTGGAGCCGCTGAGACTCGGGGCACAGGCAGATTCATTCGGGGCTCGTGCCCCGAATAAATCTGCCTAGCGACGCCCCTGGCACAGAGAAGGATGTTACAATAGTCTAGGCGAGAGATGACAAGGGCGTGGACAATCATTTTTGTTCTTTCAAAGTTAAGGAATGAGCGGATTCTGAAGATATTTTTTCAGGTGGAGGCGGCAGGCAGAGGTGAAGGTTTGGATGTGCGGTTTGAAGGACAAATTGGAGTCAAAGGTTATCCCAAGGCAGCAGACTTGTGGACTTTATAAAAGAAGGTGAAGTATAAAGACAGGTAATAAGAAAGAGAGATTAAAACATAAAATAAAAAAAATTATAAAAAGTCTGTGAATTGAAGCTCGCCTATTAGGGGATGATGTAGCAAAGAATCTAATGCGATATTCTGTGTATCGTCACCTCCTCATAGATTACGTTGAATCCTTTCTAGTCCAAGTACCCTCAAACCTTTCGGCTTACCTCCATGAAACCAAAGGAAATCACCAGCCACAGTTGTTAATTTCTTTTATTTTTCAAAATCCCCACTAGCCAATAGGATATTTGAAATATTCTTCTGAATTCTCTTATATGGTTCATATGTGGTTTGGCCAATGTAGAGTCAAAAAACAAACAAACAAACAGTAAATCACATGGTGAGATTTACAATTACTATACGACTTACTGTCAAAAGTTCTTTGTGAGACAGGGTACGTGTTGGTCCAGTAGGTGCCATAAATTGTACACATTAGACTTTGTCTACACAGCACGGGGTTTTGCATGGATTTTCAGCGGATTCAGTATTTTGAATCCGCCAAAAATCAGATGGTGCCCTGTGCTGCATAGACATCAGTGAAAAATCCATGCTGTAGTCTAGACAGCACAGATTTTTTACCATCGCTTTAAAAATCCGGTGGAATATGTAACATGTTGTATATTCCGCCGGATTCTGCTCGGATATGGCGTAAGCCGAGTACATTGAAAGTACGGGACCGATGGAAAATCCAAAAACCGACTGTGGTTTTAGCACGAATCGGCACCAAAAATCCCGCTCCTGCCATGGTCCAGCAATGACAAGATGCCATCGGATTTCCGACGTATTTTCTCATATGCTGTGTGGACTTAGCCTTACATTCTCCACAGGAAAAAGAACTTTTAAGGACTGAATCCTAAGCAATAGATCAACAAAGTCTAGAAAGATGACAGCTAGCCATGGTGTCCTCTAGATTGTGACAGCTTGACGAGCACCGAGTCTAAAGGCTACCTTGATAAGGAGTAATTTTTCTAGACCTTGTCAATTTATTGGTTGGGGGTTCAGTCCTTAATAGTTCTTTCTTCAGTGGGGAATTTAATGTGTGCAAATTTATGGCACCTACTGGAATCATTACACACTTTGTCTCACAAAGGACTTTTAACATTAAGTCATATGGTTATCGTAAATCCTGCGGTGATTAACTGTTTACTTTCTCCCTGTTTAAGACTCTACATTGGCCAAGACTTACAGGAACTTGGTAAGAGGATCTAGAAAAATAATTCACATATCACATTGGCTGGCGGGGATTTTCAACAACAAAAGAAATGAACAACTCTAGCTGATCATTTCCTTTGGTTTCATGGAGGTAAGGCGAGGGGTTTGACGGTGTTTTGACTAGAATTGATTCATCATAAACCATGAGAAGGCGACATTACACAGTTTCTTTTGAGGGTGGAATCTCGCTGGCTTTTTGCTTTAGATTCTTGTAGACTGTAAGCCCTCACGGGCAGGAACCCCTCTCCTTCTGTACCAGTTGTTAGTTATTAATTTGCTACCTTTGTACTTGTTTGACCTATTATGTATGCAACCCGAATGTACAGTGCCCTGGAACCAAGGGCGCTCTAATATAAATAATAATAATTCTTTACTTCCTCAAGGTAGTACTACGTCTATTCAGAGGCTTTTCATTTTTTATAAATTATTTATTCTTTACTCATTTTTCCCCCACACACCTCAAAAACACTCCGGGAACCATTTCTGCCATTTCCACCTTTTTTAAAATTTAATATTTTTTTACCTTCCTCATTATTTTAATTTTTTATAATCCTTTGTCATATTTTTTGTCTCTTCACTTGTCTATTCACATTATTTTACTATCCTTTAATATAAATTTCTTTTGGGTTTTAAACCTCTTTAAAATTTTTAGGGCACGTTTTTGTATGTTTCATAATTTTTATTACATTCCTTTGTCTGTCTCCTTACTATCCTCAAATAATTCTTCAATATTGCCCCTTTTTTAAAAATTTTTATATATATAATTATATATTTAATATATAGATTTTAATTATAAAAAAAGATTATATTTTTTATATATATTAAAATTTTTAAATTTTTAAAAATTATATAAAAAATTTTTTTAAAAGGGTTGTTTAAGTTTCAAAACCCCCAATGAAAGTTCTCAGTTTTCGCCGGGTCCCAAATTTGGGAAAATTTTAAAATTAAATTAATCTCCTTCTTGGACATTGGTCTCTTGGGAAAAAAATTCTTGGTCTATTCCAGTATTTGAGCTACATTTTTGAATAATAACTTGACCTTAGCCCAAATTTAATAGGGAAAACCCCTTTAAGTTTGCCCCTGTGGAAAGTGATTTTAGTAATGAATCAATTATAATTATATGCTGGAACATCCGTCTACAAAGGGGTTGATTTTTTTGGTTGGTCCCTTTTTTGCCCTTTCCCTAAGTTTTTTTAACCTGGGGTCGGGAAAAAGTGGGTTTCTTTGTAATTTAAGGATGTGCACATTATATACTTTGTAGGTCTTTTTTTTTTCTTTTATGTTTTGGGGAATTTTTTTTTCCCCAACAATAGGGGGGCATCTCCAAAATTTATTCTTGGGGGGCCCCCGTGAGGAAATAAAATTTCCCGTTTATAACATTTTTTTCCGATATTTTAAATTGTTTTTAAACCCCCGGAGTCATTTTGATCGATGGGGTCATGTTTAGTTTTATTTTCCCCCCGGTACCTTTCGGGCTTGCGTGACGGGTTTGGGAAATTTTAAATTTTTAAAAATTATGACTTCTTATTCTATACATAGATTTCTTAAAAAAGGGTTTCATAGAAAAGTTTTAAAAAAGTAGCTTTTTGACGCAATACCACTAGTAAAAATCAAAATCTATGTCAGGTTGCAGTTCTCACAGAGATAGCATCAATATATTATGGTGTGTACTATTTTTCACTGGGCCCAGTGATGTTTTTCCCAACCTTTTTTCAATTGTTTTTGATAAAAAAAAAAAAATTTCCCAAATTAGTTTTTTAACATTTTCAAGTTTTTTAAACCTCATTTTTCCTCTTTTTCATGTTAATGTCCTGCATGTATGTTCACTGCCGGCGGGCGCAGGGGGCCGAAACAAAGGGGGGAAAGGAAAAGGTGTCAGCTGCTGCCCTGGGGCCCAGGCCCCGTAAGACCCGGGGCCCCCGGGGGTCAACCCATTGTCGCCCCCCCAAGAAAGTTCCTTCCCTGCCTGCAAACTTTTTGGCATTTAAATTTTCCATCCCTAATTACTAAACCCCATTTTAAACTGTGGAACCAAAAACCCCAAGAGATGCGGGTTCTTTGGGAAAACCTTTGCAGATTTCGAAGGAGGCTGGAGGACAACTCTTAACCAAGGGCTATGGCCAGTATTTGAAAAACCCCCTTCTTTCCTTGTATTCAATTGAAGGGGTTTTCCTGATCAATGAATTTTTTTCACCACAAAACTTTGTTTTGGGCAATTTTTTTAAAAACACCCCAAAGCAATAGTGATCAAAACTGCTACTGATGGTTTTAAATGACTTCCCTGGACCTTTCCTATATTAATCCCTGATAGGGAAAAACCCTGAAAAAATTTTGGCTCAAACAGTTTTGCAGGGCTTTTTGGATGCACAACAGTAATGTATTGGAATTAAATAGGTTTTCCCTTGAAATTTTAAAAAAAATCCTTTTAATAAAAACAAAGAATTTAAAGGGGATGTAGTTTCCCCTTTACTTGGGGGCCTTGATTCACACTGCTCTTAGTTTTCTCAACTCTGTGAATGCGGGGCGTTTCTTTTCCCCCCCCAGCGGGAGGGAACATCACCCCCCCTTCACTGGGGCCCTGAGACCCCCCCCCTCCCCTCTGAGTCCAATTCACTGTGTTTTCCCCCTTCAGTCTTATTTTATAAAAGCTGTTTTCATACCAAAAGGCTGCATTCAATTAATTTTAAAAAATGATCTCTCACGGGCTGGAGAGTTTTACGCTTTCAAAAGAAGGGGAAAGATCTCCCGTGTAGCAGGGAGTTGGGCCCAACGGGGAAACAAAACGTCATGTTTTTTCTTTGACAACCTGCTGCAGTCTGTTTCTGTGGGTTTGTGGAGACGGGGAAAATGCTACCCCCTAATTGGAGTCAGAGAAAAAGCTCCGGAATCGACCCAGGTGCGGGTACAGAAATTAAATTTAGCTCTCCGTGTGAATTAAAGGGAGGGGGGATTCGAACCCACCTGGTATAAATTTGTAAATAAAAAACAAGAAAAGGGCCCAATGTGGGGAAAAAAGGCATTTTTTGGCTAATGACATCCAAATTGAAAAGTTGCTTTGTTTTCACTGCCCCCTTAAATTCTGAAAAAAAATTTTTAATAAAAACCGAAAAACACCCCTTTAAAAATTAAAGGGGTTTTTGGCCCATTTAATTTTTGATTTTGGGATCCCCCAAAAAAGGGAAATTTTAATCATTTTTTCTTAAAAAAATGTGATTAAAAAAATTCAGCCTGGAGAACACTCCCTTTAAACCTTCCCCTTTTTTTCTTAAAATTTCATTAGAAAAGGCCCAAGGGCGAGTGACAAGAGCTTTTGGCCCGGGGTTTTGGCAGAGCACCCCAATTCTTATCTAATTTTTGGGGGCTGAAGAAGCTTTCAAAAGGGGCGGGGGAAAATATGTTGTCTTTTTTATACAGAATCCACTAGTTGAAATTTTGGGTTATCTGAGTAGATCCCCCTTTTATCTGAAGACAGGGGTATGAAGGAGCTTTCAAGAGGTGAAGGGGCTTTTTTAAAGGGGTGCTGTGGAGGGAAAAAGGTTTTTTTTTTTTGTATGAGAAAACCATAAATTTTAAATGTGATTAAAAGTGAAATTGCACACGTTCCCTTATGGGAGGGTTTTTGCTCTGAAACCCTTCTTCCCCCTTTAGCCAGCCCTTTGGTTGTTTTAAAATTTTTCTTCTTAAAGATAAGGGAAAGTCCCGGCAAAACCCCCCCTTTTAAGTAAAAACATTTGTTAAAAATAAAGGACAAAAGAAAAACAATCAATGTTATAAAAACATTTTTTAAAGAGAAGTCAAAACAAAAATGTTAAGTATTAGCTAAACCATTACAACACTGTAAAAAAGAATTTTAAAAATTTTTTCGGAAAAAAAAAAAAAAGCACAAAAAATTTTTTAAATTTTTTTATTTTACTGAAAATTCACACCCAAAAAAAATTTTTTTTTTTTTTAAATTTTTGATCTTTGGGTACAAAAATGAGGCAAAAAAAAGAAAATAAAACCCCGGAATTAAATTTACTCATTTTTAAAAAATGCATCGACTTTTTTTAAAAGAAAAATTTGGGGCAAAGATTTACTGCGGGTGACATTTTTTTCCCCCTTTTTAAAATTTAAAAAGTTTTAAAAGTTTACCTGTAACCGGTTTATCTGTTAAAATTTAAATCTAAGCCCTGATTCCTAAAAAAAATTTTATAAAATTTATGCCAAAAGGGGTTTACGGTGGTTTTAGGGATGACTTTTTTATGAAACCTTCACTTAATACTTTTTAAAAAAGGTTTTTCCAAAAAGGGCCCCCATTGGTGAGATGGACAAATTAAACCCTCTGAAACTGGGGCGGCCCGTAGACTTTTAACCCGATAAGGGGTTTTTTTTTCTGAGAAATTTTTTTTTTGAGATTTTGGTGGAAAAAAAGGATAATGATCATCAAATTTATTCTTCAAGTTTTGTGTTCTTAAATTTCCCATTAAAATTGTTTTTTTAACCCGGGTTTTTTTTTCATTTTGACCTTTTTTTCCTTTCCCCCCTTTCCATTAATTTATTCCCCAAAAATGTTTTGGAAAAGAGATGCCCAGCTTAAAAAAAAAAAAAGGGTAAATGTTTTGGGGGATGTACATTTCTAAATGGGGGTTTATGGTAATCGCCGTGAATAAGTGAAAATGCTTTTTGAATGTTTTTTACGATGTGACGATATTTTAAATTTAAAAATTTTTTTTTGTGGGGATTTTGGGAAATTCCCTAAAATAAAATTTTTTTGGAAAAGGTAAGGGCTGAAAAATCTGTTTTTCAAAAAGGGGGACCATAACCCAAAAACCTTATTTAGGCTTTCCGAATTCCGGGACAGAATTTTTAAACCCAAAGGGAATTTCTTTTTTTAAAAAAGGGAAACAAAAACCCAAAGTGCTTTAAATTTTTATATAACCTGCGGCGATGGAGTTCTTTAAAATGGTCCCCAATTTTGTGCATAGTTTGTATTACTGTAATTTTTTAGAAATATTGGTTAAGGTTTGGGTTTTAAAAATTAATTTCCAAGTGAGCTGTTTTTCCTTTTTTTTATCTTTAAAAAAGATTTCTTTAAAAAGGGGTTTTTTTTAGGGTTTTAAATCCTGGGGCCCCTCTGTTTGACAATCCCAAAACCCCCAAACCCAACCCCGAAAAGAGACAGAGGATTCTTTGGAGCTCCACAGTGCTTTTTCAAACTGAACAGAAAAATGCCCCGTTAAAAACCCAAAAGAGGATTCTAAAAGCAATTTCTGGGGCCCTTTTACCCCAGGGGGGTTAAAGGGGTTTTTGGGACAAAATTTAAAATTTATGTGGGGAGCTTGCCCAAAATTTAAAAATAAACATTTTTTTACCATTTTATCATTACTAAAAAACCTATACCATTTTTTGTCTTAGTGTCCCTTAATGTCCCTAGGGTATAGGGTTTGTCTCCAGGGGATAAAAACCCGGGACAAGAGGTCCTTAAGGGCCTGGCCCCCACATGCCAGGGCAAACACCTCTTCTCTCAGGCAGTACTTTCAGTTTTGCCCTGCTTAGTTTAAAACACAAAAAACCCAAAATCAAAAAAATTTTTTAAAAAAAAAAAAGGCGGGTTTTTTTTCAAAATCCCAAAAAGCCCTTTTTCCTTTTCTAAAAAACCCCTATCCCACCGGGGGGCAATAAAAATTTTACACCTTTTGTAAAAAAGCAAACTGTGCAAATAAATAAAAGGAAAAAAGAAACCTCAATCAGGTATGTGCACTCAGAAAAAAACAACACATTTGGTTCCTGCAAGGATTTGAACTGAAGACCTCTATACGGAAAGGCAGAAGCACTAACCCCTCTGCTACATTGTAAAGGGTACCAAGCTTCCCCTTTAAAAAACAGACCTTTGCTTGAAATATAGTGGAAAACCCGTGGGGGGAAAGGGATGGGATTTCAAGCCTACTGGTTTCACCGGGTATGCAGTTCAAAAAAGATTCCCTACACCCCCTTTTTTAAAAACATGAAACTGAAACCCGGACCAACCAAAGGCCCTGGGAAAAACCTTTATGTTTAAAACCCCCTTTTAAAGGAAAATCACAACCATTTAAATCAAAAAATTTTATTTCCCATCCTGAAGTATCCTTGTTTCTGTGCAATGTGAAATTTTCAAGGGGAAACCAGGTTGCAAACGATAGAGCTGAAACCAAAATATTTCCCGCTTCCCCAACCCAGAATAGGGAAAAAAAAGTTCAAAATGTTTGTTTTTCCCAAAAAATTTGGGGCTTTTCAGGGGGGGGGGGGGGGAAACTCCCCTTCTCAATGGGTTAAAATACTTATTAGGTTTTTTAGATTTTGAACATTTGGGGTAGAACCCCATGTGGGTATGAGAAGGGGACAGTGGGAAACACTCTTTTTGAAAAACCCTCCCGTGCCCCTAGGAACAAGTTTTAACAGATGTCAAATGGGGTAAAGGTGAAAGGGGCCCCTCTTTTTGGGGATGAGCATTCCAAAAAAAATTACCCTAAGTGTTTCTAAAATTTTTGGGGTACATTTAGCTTTTATGTTCTTTGCTTTGTTCCTATTATTTATGTATTTGTTTATATAGTTGTTGGCTTCAAATCTTTTGCATGAAATCTGGTCAAAATAAGGTGGTGGTATTGTCAAATAGGTTTTCCCCTAATTTAAAATTAAAAATATACAAAGGGTTTTGGAAATTTCAACTGCTACATCCGACATTGCCAATTTCTTGGTTCGCAAAAATGTTCTAAACGTTTTCGGATTGATTTTCTATTACTTTAGCTACTGATTTTATTAATTTCCTTTAGGAAAAATGAGTAAACCCCCTCCAGACTTGTTTACTGGGTTAAAATTTTGTGGGGAAACCCATTAGTTCAATTTACAAGAGGTAACGTTTTCAATTACCCTATTTCTTTAAAAATTAAAAGGTTTTGGGCATTGTTGCATGGCCACTTCAAACCCCTGGAAATAAGACCCTTTTCTTAAAATAAAATTAAAATTTTAAAAATATGCAAGCTATATTGCAGTCAATGATAATGGCTTTGTGCTAGTGAGTAAGGCAATTCTGTAAACAAAGTTGCTAGATATATTCCCCAAGGGTTTTGACATATCTTAACTTTCAAAATTTTAAAAATAATTTAAAGGGGTTTAATTTTTTTAAATTTTTTAAAAGGGTTATTTTTTTTTAAAAAGGGCCCCCAATAGTTTAAAAATAAAAATTTTTCAAAAAGGGGTAGATTCTAAACTCCCTTTTAATTTCTCCAAAGAAAGGAAAAAGTTTTCAATTTTCTTTAAAAATGTTTTTAAATATTTAATCACCCCCCCCCATTGTGATTTTAAATATTTATAAAAAAACCAAAGGGGCCCCCAAATTTTTGGGTTGTAGGTACCTATAATGCTAATATGCTGGTTGTATGTGCAAAATAGGGGGGAATAGACAAAACAGCATAAGGCCAAATTTCCCTTAAAAATTGAATTTTGGTGGCAAAACAAAAAAAAAGAAACATCCTTCCCCCCTAAAATTTTGGGTTTTAGGTTTAAAGTTTCTCTAAGTTTTTAAGGTGTGCGTTTACTTTAAACCATCATTTCATTCCTGCATAGCCCCCAGGTTCCTGCTGGGTTCCCCCCAAGGGTTTTTGAAACGGGAAATTTGAGGGTCAGAAATGAATATAAAGCCATTTCCAAATTTTCCAATTCCAAAAATTTTTTGGGTTTGGGATTCTAAAAAACCCAAATTTTTAATCAAACCAGTTTTTAAACCTCAACAGGTTTTCTATGAAAAAAAAAGGGTTTATTTTTTAAAGTTAATATTAACCTCAACCTTTTGAAAGTATCTGCCAGGAAATTTTTTATTTTAAAAAGGGGTTTTGGGTAAACCATTTTAAAATGTTGACGGGGACCCCTTAAAAATGGGTTTTAAATCACTTTTCAAAATATTGGATTACAAAAAGTGAAGCTGTGAGAGCTACGAAATTGCTTAGTCCCCCTTAGTTCTGACAGTTTACAAGAATGACCGGAACCTAAAGGGGCAGATTGGCTTGTGTTTTTTCCCCTTCTTATTGATGTGGGGAAAGGGAGCTTCAGGGGCGGGGAGAAAGTGCAGTTTTTGAGGCGTCTGTTAATAGAAATCCAGGTTTTAAATGTAATTTTTGAGTAAACTTTGAGCTCCCTGCTTCCCCTCCTCTCTGCTCACTCCCCTCCCTCTCCCCATGAACTGCATCCCCTTTTTATTTCTTCCTGAGAGAAAGAGGTAAGGAAACCATTCTGGAAAAACCCCCTTTTAAGCAAAAAAAAAATTAGATAAAAAATTTTGCAATTCCCTTTGGGATGTGTGTATTTAGCTGTACATCAGGATTTTCTGTTTGAGTTTTTTTAAAAGAGATGGGTCCATGTTGTACTTTATAGACTTTGGTATACTGTTAATTTCTTTGATTTAGAAGCCTTTTTCCCCCATTCACTAACATTTTTTCCCTAGACTTTGTCTTGATTTTGGCTTTTGTGAGGTTGTACTGATTAACAGTTTGGTAAATTATTCCAAGGTGCCTGGCTTGCCTGAGCCCTTTTGGTTTAGGATGGCTTTATAATTCTAGAGACTTGGTCTGTAACTACAATAAGTGGGTGCTGAATAATAGTGACCATCTTTATTTTAAGGAGTTTCGGAATACCCAGCTAATCTGATAGGCCTGGAGAAGGGGCCCGCAAATTTCACTGGAATAAAATTTTTTCTGAAATTCACTGGACAGTCGGGTATGTTTTAGGGGGTTTAAACTTTCAATTTCCTACTAGAGGATTAAAGAGATGAAGTCACAGGTGTAACGGACTGGAGGTGGATCCTCTGGACCACCGGCAGGCGATGGGAAGCCCACACAGGGAGTGGATATCTAAGTGGGTCCGCGGAATTCCCACAACAGAGCGCTGGCCGGCAAAGTGGGATGGACCTTGCTGCGGCGGGATCCACCCAAAGGTGGGTCACTACCACTGGCGGGGCTTTGTTGCCGCTGCGGTGGCGGCCAGGGTAGGCGAGTTACAGAATCGGCCAGTCTAGTCTCGTATTGGGACAGGCCAAGACGGTCAGGGCATAGCGGCTGAGTTTCGAGAACGTATTACAGGCTGACGTTAGCAGCAGCAAGGCTCGAGGTTCGGTAAACGTAAGCAAAGAGGGTTCAGTACACGGTATGCGAGACAAAAGGCTTTCTGGAACGCTTTCCCAATAGGCATGTGCACTAAAGATCCGGCAAAGGCACTGGAAGAGGCTTGGGCTAAAATATAGCAGTGGCCCGGTAATGGCCAATTACCTGCGCACTGTCCCTTTAAATCTCAGACTGCCGGCGCGGGCGCTCACTAAGGTCGGCGCCGCCAACGCCGAAGGGACCGAACGGACGGGGCAGGAGCGAGGCCGGGTAAGTCACTGGGGACCCCGGGCAACGGGAATGAGCGGACCCCAGAGGGTGCGGACGGGGCGCGCCTCAGAGTCGGGCACGGATTCGCCTGCGACCCGGGACGAGGGGTCGCAGGGGGCAATCCGTGACAACAGGTTTAAAAGACACCATCACTAGTGTGATTGATATGGAACAGTTGACTTTACTGAATAGGCATAGGCGTGTTTTTGTTGAGCCTTGTCTTTCAGCATCTAGTCCATATCGCTATATATTTTACATCCAATCCATTTGTATCGTTTTACCTTTTGATTTTCCTAATATCTTTCTGTCTTTGTATCATTCTCTCTCATATCTATCTTTGTATATGTATGAAATCTAGTTAACTTTCGCCTTCTTGTGGGTCTGTCTATCAACCTATAGCCATTACGTACTGGATTGTCTTTTATAATATCATATTGTTTTAAATAAAGTTCAGAATGTCTTGTATAACCGCTGTATTTCCTTTGCATGTCACACATTTCATGAGTCAAGTTTCTGTCTTCATATATCAAACAAACCTCTCAATATGAAATAAATAACAATCTCTTGGGCTTCATATATCATATTCTGTACAATATATTGTTTAAAATAAAATATTATAACAGTACAAACCTTTAACCTGATTCATCAAAAATGAAGGCATGTGCAGGTAAAACAAATCCCCCCACCACACACATTGGTGTTCTCGTAATTTCAAAATATACATATCCAAATTTAATGTGCGATCCCTATGGTTTTTATTTATAGTTCATCTTGAGCACTGCTATATAACAACAAACTTTCATACAGTACTAATGCAATACTTTCCTTTAGTATTAAAACTCCACCACCATCTAAAATATACTACCACATAGTGCCCACTTAACGGTCTCAAATATTACCTATATAATATGTCCATTTATTACTGATCACAAGGCATTATGGGAAAGGAGCTGGGAAGCTCAGCTGGCTCCCCTATTGTTGTAACTAAACCCTCAATTTACTTCTGATTCACTGAAATTTTGAGAAGCAAACAAGGAATATTAGTACAAGCCAAATCGCTCCAATCTACATACTGCCGTGTTTCGGGTTTTGTGAAATGCAGAGTGCATTTAGTAGTGGGCTAAAAGGCAATCAAAACACTACACACCTTAACTGGTGCTCTCCATAAGGAGAGATGTTCCCCTTCTCTCAGCCACTCATTGCCTCCCACCCAGTCAAGCCGTGTAAACATACCCTTTGGGTTACTCCTTGAATATGGGAATTTTTGGCTGTTACAAAGTTTCCACCTGCTAACACCCTCTTTGGTTTGTATATGTACCCCAGTCTGCATCTAGGAAATCATGGGCTTCCCTGTAAGAGAATGGACCCTAAATGAAAACTTTTAACCCAGAAGATTTATTGCTGGTGATATTTAGATTTCTTGCTGATTTGAGGAATAAACTACCGGCCTGTACAACATACGTCACTTGTGGCCTGATAAAGTATTTCTGGTACCCCCGAAAAGGGGCAGTGCTTGTGAAAAACCCCACCCCCAAATCTACAACATTGCCTAGGATTGGAGCATACTTGATGATTCAGGGGCATTCCCGGCCAGACAAGGGGTGGTGCAGGGGTGGTCCCGGGAAGTTTTAGCACCCACATCCTGACAAGTTTTACAGGTCTGCTACACGATAACATAACTACACAATATAAACTTTAATATATTAATGTATGTAGGTGTATTAATGGAATAAAAGTAAAACAAAGTCAAAATTGTATTTAAAAATGCAGATGCAGATAACTTTTTCCTTTTACAATCTACAGGTCTACTCTTAGGAGCAGCTCATATTTAGGGCCACATGTGTGAAAACTGTTTAGGTCTAAAACTCACTCTTTTGCCCATAGTAACATAAGGGCAAAAAAGTGAGTTTTAGACCTAAACAGGTTCATACATGTGGCCCTTAATGTTTAATTTGTACACATGTTAGAGCAGACCTGCACATCTTGTCACAATATGTGGCCAAAACCTTTTGGGAACTAAAGTGGATTGACCCGGAAAGTCTCTGGACTACTCAGTAACACCCCGGAATGGAAAGGAACACACCGTGGGACCGCCTGTTTTTGGGCAGGGTTTGTGCAAGCTATGGCACTTTGCAGTCTCATTTCCGAAGAGGTTGTATGTTATACAGGTCTGTATTAGAGGTATATATTTGGAGTGTTTCCAAACTTACACTTTAGATATGTCCTTGGGCCCCCATGAACCCACTATATCCTAAGAAAGTGTCCTTTAGGCATAGGCTGGGTCAATATGTATTGGTATGCCTTTTAATCACTGTATCACTTATCATTACATATAGAAATGTGTAGTCTATTATACATTCCTAATAGACAGAGTGTATGCATCCCACACATTATATGGGTTTATTTTAGAGTGAGAGCCTATGGGTGATAGATCCCACTGTACTTCTCTAGACCAGGATATGTCACAGCCTTCTGTTGGAGATATAGTGTATGCACAAAAAAAGGGACATTACTTACTTAAAAAACACACCATTGTGGGCCTTGTTCACAGCTCAATAGCTGGACTAAACTGAGCCCAGGAGCAGGCATCTAGCCTTATATGCTCCTGGGAAAATTTGACAGGTGCATCTGATTGCTGAATAACAACTCAAAGATCCCACTGCTAAGGGAACAATTAAATGATACAGAATGCACATTAGCTTGGTACCTGTTTAGACTAGTATGCAAAAAAACCCACAGTGTAATGCATGGAGAGAATGCACAAATGCAAAAAATACCCATTAAACAACCACTCACACATACTCAGGACATGAGAGGGGTGCCTGCTGGTATTACAATTGCATAGAGATAAAGCAATACATAAGGGTGCAAAACGTGTGGTGCACCATGCTGGCTTAGTGCCGCCCATACTGACACATTAGGTGGGCTGCTCAGCACTTCTGGGTATGCAACACAAAAAACATAGTCACCCCTAGCTCCCCAGCATTATTGGGCAGATAAAAAATGTCATACTAGAAAAATATTAAATATGAGGTATTAGTTGGTACCGGGGCCCCAAATACGCAAGCTCGCAACCGACAGCAACGGTCCTCATGTCTTGCGAGTCCCTATACTGACAATTTACAAAAAATACACACACACAAAAAAAAACACCCTTATGTATTGCTTTATCTATATGCAATTGTAACACCGGCAGCCACCCCCCTCATGTCCTGAGGATGTGTGAGTGGTTGTTTAATGGGTATTTTTTGCATTTGTGCAGTCTCTCCATGCATTACACTATGGTTTTCTTGCATACTGGTCTGAACAGGTACCAAGCTAATGTGCAGTCTGTATAATTTAATTGTTCCCTTAGCAGTGGAATTTTTGAGTTGTTATTCAGCAATCAGATGCACCTGTCAAGTTTTCCCAGGAGCATATTGCCCTTGACATGCTGAGAATGCCAAGCAGTGACGGGTATGACTGGACTTTTACCGGACAACCACTTTTTATTTTTATATACCAGAGCTTTCGCAATACATTTTCCCCTGAACGTCACACACCTTCAACGAATATATTTCCCATAGGTTGATATAGCTTCACATACAATATGCATCTACACAAGTGCTTCCCAAAGTGGGTAATACCACCCCCTTGGATCCAGGTGGGGTGGGGGTAGGGCATAGGTAGCTTCTGTAGTAATTGAGGGGCATGAAATAAAAATAAAGGGGTGGCAGAAGCATAAAGAAAGACAAGAAGATTTAGAAAAACACATTTGTCCATATTTTATTTGTTGGGTTAAAGGGGTTGTCCAATTTGTTTAATCTTATTGAAGTACTGTAATAAAATGACTGTGCCTCCTTCACTTTCTTTTCAATAAAGTTTGCAGAGCACGAAATGAAGACATTCCCTATTGGGTCATATAATATAGATGAGCCTTTGCAAGAAGATGATGTTGTGGGGTATGAGGTGTCTTATGGTGGCAGCCCGATTGCGCCCACCCATTGCCCGTGGCAGCAACCCTCACCTCAGGGCTCCCCTGGTATTGATAACAGAAGGGGGGCATGGGTTGACTATGGTGGAGCCCCTTCAGCGTCCGCCCGTTGCCCTTAGCGACCACACTCACCCCCGGGTTCCCCTGGTTTTGTAGGGAGAAGTGTGGTGTGGGGCCTGTAGCGCACTGGCAGTAATAACTTCAGACACACAGCATTCCGGTGATAATGAGGCTTTTACTTCTGGCCTTTCTGCAGATACTTTTCGTCCAAATAGCAGAAATGTATTTTTGCACCCAGCAGCGTCACCATGCACTCGCTCACGAGGGATTCTCCTTTAATCCCTTACCGACATTGGACGTATGGATACGTCTTGATGCCGGAAAGGGGTATTAGCGGCTAATTGCAGCTAACATCCGGTGGCTACAGCATGTGGGAGTGCTGCCGCACCACTCGCGCTGTTTAACCCCTTCCTGACGGACGGTCATAATAATATGGCTCTAAATTTTTTTACTCTTTGCCTTCTGAAAGCCATAACTTTTTTATTTTCCCACCTACATAGACATATGAGGGGTTTTATTTTGTGGGACAAATTATACTTTCTAGTGGTGTTATTTAATTACTATAGAATACACTAGGAACGGCAAAAAAATTCTAAGTGGGCAAATGTGAAAAAAAACGTACTTGCGCCATGTTTGCGGGAGGTTTGTTTTTACGGAGTTTATTCTTCGGTAAAAATGATGTGTTACCTGTATTCTACAGGTTGTTACGCATCCGGCAATACCAAAAATGTAGGGTTTCCGTCATGTTTTGGTACCGTAAAAAAATTCCAAACATATTCTATTCTTTAAATTTGCGCTGCAGTGCCATTTTGTGCGCCAATAACTTTTTTGTACTAACATCGGACGTCAGTGAGGCGTCATTTTTTGCGGGCAGAGCCTACTTTTTAATTCTAGCACTTTGAATGGATGCCACTTTTTTGATTACTTTTATTCCAATTTTTATGTGAATGAAAGACCAAAAAACCGCAATTTTGGCGTTGGAATTTTTTTTCTTCTACGGTGTAAAGCGTACGGGATAAATTATATTATATTTTTTAGATAGGACTTTTTCGGACTCGGCTATACCAAATATGTGTAACTTTTTTATTTTATTGTTTTTATTTGTAAAATGGGGAAAAGGGGGTGATTTGAACTTTTAATCCTTTTTTTTGTACTTTAAAACTTGATTGATTTATTTTTTTTACTTTAACATTTAGTCCCCCTATGATGCTTGACCACTAGGAGGCGCGATCGTTAATACAGCCTAATGCATTGCATAGGCAATGCATTAGAGGGACAATGATGGCGGTTTCCCCACTTCCTGTCTGCGGACAGAAGTGGGGAAAACAGGTACATGGCAGCGATCAGAGACTTCACAAGGCTCTGCGCTGCCATGTTAGCCCGTCGGGACTCAGCAACCTTATCGCTGATGTCCCGATCAGGCTGAAAAATGGTGCGCAGCACCGCTTTTCAGTCATTCAGACGCTGCGGCCATCTTTGCAGCGGCGCCTGATGGGTTAAACAACTCATATACAGGCCCAAAAGTGCCTGAGCTACTAACTGTTCTCTTAACTTTTAACCTTCTCCCTTGCCATGACCATGACCTCACTGTGTGGTCTCTCATGGCAACATAATGGGCCACATGTATGAAATAGTAACCTATGGGCAAAAAAGTGAGTTTTAGCCCTAACAAGGTTCATACATGTGGCCCAATGTGTCACCAACTCTAACACAAGTATAACTCTAACCCCTTACACCTTTCTTCTGAATAGTGCGCTCTTCAGGAGACCGGTGCATGTACTTCTATAGGAGCCACACATTGCTCTCCTGAAATGGAAGGTCAAACTGCACATAGCAGTGTGACTATCCATTTGGGATGCAGGGTGGTGATGCACTGTGCCGGAGGCGCATCCAATAGTTTATGAGTCACCCACCCACTTAACCCCTTAACGACCGCCCACCGTCTTTTGACGGCTGGCATTTCAGGTCGTTCGTCTGCAGCGACGTCTTTAGACGTCACTGCAGACTTCGGGGTTTGCAGCGCCCGGCGCCGCAATTGCGCTTGGATCAGGTTGTACTAAAACAGCCCCCGATCCCCGAGCATGTCCTGCAGGCACCGGGGAGCGGAGGGAAAACCCCTGGGACCCGATGCTTTAAACCCTTTGATTGCGGCGGTGCGTTTTTCCGCCCGCGCAATCAAAGGGATCCCTGCTCTGTCGGGTGATCGGAACGCCCGGTCACCCGACAGAGCTCAGGGACCGGCTGCACAGTCAGCTCTGGGGACCTAGAATG
Source organism: Phyllomedusa bahiana (assembly GCA_025379985.1). Classification (NCBI taxonomy): domain Eukaryota; kingdom Metazoa; phylum Chordata; class Amphibia; order Anura; family Hylidae; genus Phyllomedusa; species Phyllomedusa bahiana. The sequence goes on along the minus strand of JAODAL010010949.1, from coordinate 12,449 downwards.
GCCCCAGAGCTGTCTGTGTATGAAGCCAGTGATTAGGATGCATGGTGTGCTGTCCTAATCACTGCCTGTGTCAGACTGACACAGATTAGCATGTATTAGCATATATGAATATGCTAATACATTACTAAGTGTCAAAATTTAAAAAAAAAATGTTAAACAGTTCTCCCTTCATGGGAGTAAAAAAAAAAGTACAAAAAAAACATAAAAAGTGTAAAATAAAGAATAAAAAAATAAATAATAAAATAAAAATAAATATTTAATAAAAAATTATTGTACTTTAAATTACACGCACAAAAAAACCTACACATATTTGGTATCCACAGGGACCGTAATAACCTGTAGAATAAATATAACAAGTTATTAAGTGTGAAATGTGATTGGTGTAAAAATTTTTTAAAAAAACTAAAAATATTTTTGTCAAAAAAAAAAAATACTGCAATTATTTATAAGTGTACTTAAACTATTCCCTTAGAAAGTACAACTTTTTCTCGAATAAAATGGGCCTCATCCAAGCATCTTTGGGAAAAAATAAAAAGTTACAACTGTTGAACGCAAGGAGGCCCAAACTAAAAAATGTTCTGGTCATAACTACTTTTCAGGCGTTCGCTTAGGGTTAAAGGTTTCTCTCATCATGGTTCATCTTACCTCAGCCCTGTTTTCTCGGTTTCATTTTTAATTCAGGGGTGTATTTTTTCTAGCTCTACTGGCCTGCAGTGAGGAGCTGCTGAGGACACCAGGTCTGTAGCTATAGTGACCAGTGCTGGCAGCCTATCAGGAGAGACTGAGCAGCTCTGCATCTGTACCGACCTGAGGAGCTGATGTAGCCCATAGAGGGGATATCTAGAAATCATAAATACTTATTAAAATATAAGGCGCTGAACAAGCAAAGACTTAAATAAATTAGACAATCACTTTAAAGAAGGTTGAATTTCAGGAGGTGCTGTGTAATTTATTTATTTTTTCTGAACCGAGGGCGGGAGGCCAAATAAGTTTGGGAAATCCCCCCATCTACGGGTTGTAAAGGGATAATTTCACTACCCCTCAATCTTTCCTTTATGGGGTTTTTTGGGTTAATAATCAGGGTTTCACAAAAAAGATGATCCTTTTTAATTTAGCTTCTTCCTAGTTCCTTTAAAGGGCTATAAACTAAAGGATTGTTGAACGTCAGCCTGAAAGTTCTCAAATGTTTCATAGTCCATAAAAGTATAGTCATTTCAACTTATAAATAAATATTTGATTCTCGAAACTCAAAACTACCAGTTGTCCTCTATTAACACACCTACGTAAACAGTGGTATTCAGTGGACAAAATAAAGGTGATTTATATGAAAAATACTATATGTATATGTCTGTTGCTTGTTAACTTTTCAATGATACACCTAGAATGGGCCCAAATTTTTCAAAAATTCTATTTGGGCACTTGCCGAAAATTTCCCACAAAAAAAATTCGGGGATTTTTTCGGGCACAAAACGCATTAAAAAGCGCTATTTCCAGGTGCCCACAAGCCTGCAGGGGTGTGTGAATTGTGCCATGCTTAAATAGAGGGGAGCTTGGTTTTGGGGCTTCATAAATGTTGTGTTTTAGTATGACACCAGATGACTGCCGCCCCCTTTAGAATCGCTTTATATAAAAAATTCCCGGGCATTAAAAGGGGGAAAACTGACCAAAAAAATCAAGCGGGAAAGTACCGATAAAGTCATGCCAGCGAAAGCGGAAAAAAAAAACTGGAGCTCGATGGCAACATTAGTGACAAGTGTGGAGGTGACGGCGGCACCCAGCGAGAGGGAGACATGGCACAATGACTTCTGGGGGTGGGAAAAAAGTATTAGGCTAAGATGGACAATACACAGGGGGAGGGCAACAGCACACATGAAAAGGCAGTGGCACAAAACATTCTGGAGGTGGGAAAACAGGGGGAAGCCACGAGTGGCACAAGATGAGGTGGGGGCACGGCGGGAGCAGCAGAGGTCAGGGTGGGACAATGACGAGTGTTGAGGTGGGTGGCAATACCCGTCCGGTAAAGATGGGGGGCAGATGGGGAAAAAAGTCGGAGTTGTGGATCAGGGGGGTTTCGGCTTTAGAATAGTGGGGGGCAGGTGTTTAACCCCGATGACGCCCCAAGGGATTGGGGTGTGGAAATCCCGGGGGTCCACGCCTGATTATCTTGACAAAGGTCACGTTCCACTTTTCCCCCCGGGACAATCGGGTTCCCCTTTGGGGGGTAATGATGGCTTCCCCCGCACTGAACACCCGCTCTGTGAAAATATGGGGGGCAGGACGCTTCTCACTGCAAAATCGGAAATTTTGCGGCCACACTCAGTTTGGCTGCCCAGTTAGTCCAGGGTTTCTTTTAACTGAGGGCAGGTGCTGTCCAAGTAGGCCACAACCTTTTGGGGTTCAGGGACTGCCCCCAGGTCCTGCTGCTGCTGCTGCTGGCGATCCCCTCCTCATAGGGGGTGAAGAAGTGCTCTCAGTGACTCCAGATTTAGGTTTACTACTGAGGGACCCGTACTGCTCCTCCCCCCCCACCTTCCCCCAGCAGCCGCGGCGTAGTACGTGAGTACTGGGGAAATCCCCTGGTGAGACCTTGGGAGGGACGATGCCGCACATGGCAGGGGCCCAATAATTAGGAGGATTTCCCTATATTTTTGGGTTTTGTTTTCCCCCTTCAATGGGGGAAAAAAGGTCCCTTTTTGGACCGAAAACGAGGGTCCAATAGGGTGGAGAGCCAGAAGTCACCCCTTGCCGGTGCTGACTATTCGGCTGTCCTACCAGGCAAAAAAACCCATGCTGGGGGCCTTCACAAGGGGGACCCCGGGGGCTCCCTGCCCCCTTTTCCCATGTATACTCCCACGGTGCTTGGGGGTCATCTCCCTCCTCTTCCTCATCCCCATCCCCCTCCCCCAGTTTCCCCTTCTCCTCTCTTGTCACCGGGGTAGAAAATCCATCTTTCACCAGAAATGCTTCTGCCCCAATGCCCTCCTCCTTCCTCCTCCATTTCAGTCCCCCCCGGGAATCTGGGGCCAGAGATGTAGTCGCCCCGTCTCCGTCCCCTGCCAACAGATTTTTCGCATTTTCCAGGAATGAAGCGGGGAATGACTTTATTCACCCCGATTCCTGGGACTGACAAAAAAAACGTGGCCCCCTCGTGGCCCCTCAAAAAGGCAGGTGTCATGCATGGTGCCCACTGGCTGACATCAAATTTACACAGGGGGTACTTCTGTCTCCCTGGATCATCAAAAAATCGTTAAGGGCCCTTTTCTCTTTATAAGTCGGTCCAAATGTGCAGTTGGATTCCAGCGGGGGGAAAATCGCATATCGAGTGTGTTGGGGGGGGGCTTTCGCCGGCAACTCGAGGAAGGGTGTTCCTGGTTTGTACAAATGGAAAAAGTGCTGCACTTTTTCCTGGCCTTTTTCAGAATGTTCTGCAGATCGGGGGAAAAGATTTCGGGAACCTTTTCCAACCAGTTTGAACACGTGCCCCCATGCAGGGCGCATGGCCCACCCTCCTCGGTGCAGCCGGACACCATGTTTCTCCCATTGTCCATCACCAGGGTTTCCCAAATTTTTGAGTTGGCGCGGAGAAACCCCAAACTCGATTTTTGCTGCTGACGCGGAGCAGTTTTTCCCCTTTTGGTTCTTGCCGAGGCAAGCCAGGTGTAAAAACGGGTGACCCGCTGTGCCCTAACATGGGTATGATGGAGCAGTACTTGTGGAGGCTGAGTGGTGGGGGGGGAGGAGGGGGGCGGACATTGGCGCAGGTGAAAGCATTTTGACAACGTGGGGAGAAGCGGCGTTCCTGTCCAATTTTTCTTTTGTCCCGGGGCTGGAAGCACTTTCACCCAGTGGGCCGTAAGGGGACAGTACGGGCCTGACCGAGTTACGCTCCAGACGTCCGCGCTGCCTGCCTTGGAACAAACCGAAAAAGCTAAAGGGGATGCCCAACTTTCTTTTTCTACATATTTTGAAGTGCGGGGTACTCCCTTTTTGGAAAGAAATTACGGCTTGAACTCTCCTCTCGGCTCGGCACAACCATTAGTTCTCTGAAGGGTTTGCAGAGTCCCCCTTTTTGAAAGGAGGACTGCAATCCCAACAATTTGGAAGGGCACGGTCAGCTGCTGCCCCTTAGGGGGTTGGACGCATACTGTTGTCTCTTTGCAAATCGCCTCGCTGAACGATGCGGGGCCCCCATGAGACGGGAGCAGGAGCATCTGGACCGGGGGGAGATGATGTAAAGAGAAACAGCTCCCTTCTGCAGGGGGTGGAGCCTTGACTGGCTGCAATGGCATGCGTCCCAGGGCGCTGCGCTCTGCTTTTGCGGGGCGGCAGGATGGACCACCACATTGACCCCGTTTTCCAGGCCCCCGGTGGGCGCTGCAGTGTTGACGCAGGGCCGGGGTCCCAACATTAGCCCCCCTGGCCACGTTTCCTTTTCTGCCAAAATTTACATATACCCATTTCGGCTCCCCCGGTGTCTTAGAAAGAACTGCCCACCCGCCCGGTATCGGATTTTACCGCCAACGCTCCGCATGGTGATACGCCCCCCTGCCTCGCGGGCCCCGGGCTACTTTTTTGGGACCTGCGAAGGGAATTTTTTTACCCCGGGGACGCTTGGGGCTCCCGACCTCAACTGCTGCTACCCTGCGACAAACGGCCACCCCCCTATTTGCTGGCGCGTGCTCCTGACGCGCAAGCTGACGCCCCCCTTTCCGGGGCGATGATGAACCCCTTGCCCCCCCGGTCCAATCGGTCGGCAATCATATCTATTTGGTTTCATCACCCTTTGCTGTCCTCTCACCGGTTTTGGTTCCGGGCTGCCCTTTCAAAACATGACCTCCCAGCCACCTCCACTCTATATTTTGCCCCCCCCTACTGCAAAAGCGGGGAATATTGGCCTATTTCGTCGCTGCCAAGTGTGCTGTGCCCTCCTCAAAATTGTTCATCCTCGCTATATAGTGGCGCGAGCCCAGACCCCAATAGAGATCTTGGCTGAGGGAACGGATGGGGACAGAGGCAGGCTGAGGAAGGTGAGGGCCCCTGAAAACCCCCTCCCGGGCATGCCAACTATGGTTGTGTTGACGTTCCCCCATTTGGCTGGGGTGTCGATTCATCTGGGGGGAAGAGGATGACCTAGTCAACCAATCAAAACCTTGGGTTTGCTGAACAACACACGGCCGTAGGAAGCGGCAGTTGTCCTCACCCGGGGACCCCCTGCTGCGAGTCCCCCTTGTGTGCTGCGACCCCGGGCCTGTTCCAGGAATTTTTGGCCACTGCCACTGCAGGGAGAGCCTCCCCCCTCTCTGTCTACTACTGTTTGTTCCAAAAAGTACAGACATGTTTGATGTGATTCTGATATGATAAAAATACACCCCGTTTTTGACTCCAAATGAACCCAGTAAAAAGGCTTGGGTAAACCCCGGATATAAATTGGCTCCCCAAAAAGGCCAGGAAAAAAATTTACTTGTATTGTGTTTAAAAACACTGGTGTTTTATAAATGTTAAAACCAAACAGGCTTAATTAACCCCTTTGGACATGAAATTTGGTACGGAAAAAATGTTTTTTTGGCGTTTAAAAAAACGGTTTTTTTTTTTGTACACACAGCAAAACAAGCTTAAATTAACCCTGGATGTAAATGCGCAATGAATTGACCGCACAAAATAGTGCTTTGTAGCGGTTACAATTCGTGTTTTCAAAGCCCCCCAAACAAAAGTACAGTTGTAATTTAACCCGGGGCTTTGGGTTAGGCTACAGGGAAAATTTTTTATTTTTGGGGTGAAAAAAGACGGTTTTTTGGGGTCAGCCCCCAGCAAAACAACGCTTAATTTTAACCCCTTTGGGGTAATTGCGCCAAAGAAATTTGGGCCCCACAAAATAGTACTTTGTACGTGTTACAATTGTGGTTTTCTACGCCCACAACAAAGATACAGTTTTAATTAACCCTTTCTTGGAATTAGGTACAGGAAAAATTTTTTATCTTTTGGCGTTGAAAAAGAGGGTTTTTTTTTGCAGCACACCGCAAAACAAGCTTTTAAATTAACCCCTGATGTAAAATTTCGCCAAAGAATTGAGCCCCACAAAATAGTAGCTTTGTAGCGTGTTACAATTTCGTGTTTTTTTAGCCAAAACAAAAGATACAGTTGTAATTAACCCTTTGGTTTTGAATTAGGGGTACAGGAAAAATTTAAATTTTTTGGGATTGAAAAAACGGTTTTTTTTGGGGTCGCCACCAGCAAAAACAACGTTAATTAACCCCTGGGTGTAAATTGCGCAAAAGAAAATTTAGCAGCCAAAAATGAAGTGGGGATTTGTATTGTACAAAAGCTGTTTCTTTTAAAAAAATACAAAAGGGAAATGGGTTGTCCCACTTGGATTTGAAGTTATGCCCCTGCAGGACGCACACTGGGTTTCAGATCAATACTCCAAAAAAAATTTGAAATAGAAAATTAAGAGAACTTTTTGGACAACTAGACACCCCACAGAAATCGTAAAAAAAAAAAATTTTCGTAAGAGCTATCAGCCGCGGGAAACCCCCTTCCCCTTTGGACAGTGAGAGGAGTGTGGCTCCGCGTCGCGCCCCCACTTATATAGTGCGGGGCGTACAGAATCCCGCCGGTCTCTGTTGGCTTCATCTCTGACATGTCTGCAGGCTATGCCCTTCTTCCTCCCCGGTGCTTTGCCCCCCTGTAACGCCCTGTTCGCAACCATTTTATCAATCAAAACCCTTCGTTCACCCGAAGTACCCCAAAGTCGACTTGTTCCCAAACCGAAGTTTTCCTGAAATTCTAAACGAATTTCACTTCGTTAGAATCAATTCGCCCATCTCTAACAGCCAGTTAAGCCTTATGAACCCAAATTATTTTTAGTCTTTGCTATTTAGCTCTCACTATTTTTACAGCCATGTATATATATTTGTACTGTATATACAGTGCCTTGCGAAAGTATTTGGCCCCCTTGAACTTTTCAAACTTTTTGCCATATTTCAGGCTTCAAACATAAAGATATCAATTTTTGAGAATCAACAACAAGTGGGACACAATTGTGAAGTAGAACAAAATTTATTGGATATTTTAAACTTTTGTAAAAAATAAAAAACTGAAAAAGTGGGGTGTGCAAAATTATTCAGCCCCCTTAAGTTAATACTTTGTAGCGCCACCTTTTACTGCGATTACAGCTGCAAGTCGCTTGGGGTAAGTCTCTTTCAGTTTTGCACATCGAGAGACTGAAATTCTTGCCCATTCTTCCTTGGCGCACAGTTGGAGCTCAGTGAGGTTGGATGAAGAGCGTTTGTGAACAGCATCAGCTCTTTCCACAGATTCTCGATTGGATTCAGGTCTGGACTGTGACTCGGCCATTCTAACACCTGGAGACGTTTATTTGTGAACCTTCCATTGTTGATTATGCTTTATGTTTGGGATCATTGTCTTGTTGGAAGATAAATCTCCGTCCCAGTCTCAGGTCTTTTGCAGACTCCAACAGGTTTTCTTCCAGAATGGTCCTGTATTTAGCTCCATCCATCTTCCCATCAATTTTAACCATCTTGCCTGTCCCTGCTGAAGAAAAGCCCAAACCATGATGCTGCCCCCCACCATGTGTGACAGTGGGGATGGTGGGTTCAGGGGGATGAGCTGTTTCCGTTTACACCAAACATATCGTTTTGCATTGTGTCCAAAAAGTTGGATTTTGGTTTTGACCAGAGCACCTTCTTACACATGTTTGCTGTCTCCCAGGCTGCTTTTTTAAAACATTAAACCAGACTTTTTATGGATATCTTTGAGAAATGGCTTTCTTCTTGCCACTCTTCCATAAAGGCCAGATTTGTGAAGTGTACGACTGATTGTTGTCCAATGGACAGACTCTCCCACCTCACCTGTAGATCTCTGCAGTTCCTCCAGAGTGATCATGGGCCTCTTGGCTGCATCTCTGATCAGTCTTCTCTTGTTTGAGATAAAAGTTTAGAGGACGGGCCGGGTCTTGGTAGATTTGCAGGGGTCTGATACTCCTTACATTTCAATATGATCGCTTGCACAGTGCTCCTTTGGATGTTTAAGTTTGGGAAATCTTTTTGTGTCCAAATCTGGCTTTAAACTTCTCCACAACAATATCACAGACCTGCCTGGTGTGTTCCTTGGTCTTCATGATGCTCTCTGCGCTTTAAACAGAACCCTGAGACTATCACAGAGCCTTTATACGGAGACTTGATTACACACAGATGGATTATATTTATCATCAGTCATTTAGGACAACATTGGATCATTCAGAGATCCTCACTGAACTTCTGGAGTAAAGGGGCCGAATAATATTGCACGATCCACTTTCCACTTTTTTTATATTTTACAAACGTTTAAAATAGCCAATAAATTTAGTTCCACTTCAAAATTGTGTCCCACTTGTTGATTCTTCACAAAAAAATTTAAATTTTATATCTTTACGTTTAAAGCCTGAAATGTGTCAAAAGGTTGAAAAGCTCAAGGGGGCCGAATACTTTCGCAAGGCACTGTTTACTGTGTATTTGAATTGGCATAGTTGTGGCCTTTTTAGCAGAGTAAGTTGTCTTTTAACCATCATTTTGAGTTATGCTTTAATGTTCAATTTATATATTTTTCTGGAAGGCAATAGCATAAAAAGTAAAGTAATTTACATAATTCCATTCCCACATTAAATAACATGTTCAGTTTATTGTTAGGTATGCTTGTGTGGATACTAAATATGCATATGTCATTAGAAGTGAGGTGAAATGTATGCAATTTTCTCCGTTACGTAACACCTAAGCAAATGATAGCCCTGAGCTCCTTTAAAGAACCACAAGGCTTACAATTATATATATATATATATATATATATATATATATATATATTATTTATATTTATATTATAAATTTTATATATATATTATATTGGTGGCCACACAAAATATTTGGGCACAATTTGTCACTGGTGTTTTCACCAGTGGGTTAGACATTGATGGCTGTGGTTTGAGTTATTTTGAGGATACATAGTCAGCTGTACACTGGATACTTTACCAAAGTGCCTGATCTTCATTGTTGTTCCATGAAAAGATATAATACAGTTAGAGTGGGCGAATTGATTCTAATGAAGTGGAATTCGTTTTGAATTTCAGGAAAACTTCGGTTCGGAACGAAGTCAAAGTTTGGGGTACTTCGGAGGGGAACGAAGTGTGCTTTTGATTGATAAAAAGGCTGCGAGTACATGGCGTTATATGGGGCAAAGCACTCTGGGAGGAAGAAGGGCATAGCCTGCATGACATGTGCAGAGATGAAGCCAATCAGAGACCGGCGGGATTCTGTGACGTCACCGCACTATATAGTCCGGGCGCGACTCTGGGAGCTCACCCCCGCTCTCACTGTATGATCAGGGAAGGTGCTTGCGCGGTATTGTTACTGAAGAAAATGATTTTTATACAGCGATTTTTGTGGGGTGTCTCAAATTTGTCTCAGGGAAATGCTTTCTTAATTTTCTATTTCTGACTTTTTGGGGTATTGGTTCTAAAAGTCCAGTGTGGGGCCCACTGCGCTCCCTTATACTTTTTAATGATTTGCCACAGCACTTTGGGAATACCCCCAAGGGGGTTCTAAGCCGTTCCTGTTGTATTCTTTTTAAAAAAAACATTTTTTTTTACAATAAAAATACCCTTCTTTTTTGGGCCCTTGCTCAAATCTTTTGCGCAATTGTAACACGCTAAATAGCTATTTGTTTGTGGTTGGCTCAATTTTTTTTGCGAAATTTTACATCCGGGGGTTTAAATTTTTAAGCGTTGTTCGGCTGCGTGGTGACCCAAAAAAACCGTCTTTTTCACCGAAAAATAATTTTTATTTTTTCCTGTACCATAATTACGGGCAAAGGTTAATTAAAATTTTTTTTCTCTTGCTGTGTAGTGTAGGAAAAACACGCAATTGTAACACGCTACCAAAGCTATTAGTTGGTGGCTGCTTCAATTCTTTTGCGAATTTACGCCAGCGGGTTAATTAAGCGTTGTTTTTGCTGTGGTGACAAATATAACCGTCTTTTTTCAACGCCAAAAAATTAAATTTTTCCTGTAACTTAATTCACAGCAAAGGTTAACTCAATTTTTTCTCTTGTTGTGTAGCGTAGAAACCCGCTATTGTAACACGCTACAAAGCTAGAAGTAGTTTGTGGCTGCTCAATTCTTTTGCGCAATTTTCATCCAGGGGTTAATAAGGTTGTTTCTGCTGCTTGGGGTGACTCCAAGAATACCGTTTGTTTCACGGCCAAAAAATTACATTTTCCTGTTACCATAATTCACAAGCAAAGGTTAATTACAATTTTCTTCTCTTGTTGTGTAGCGTAGAAAACCGCCATTGTAACACGCTCACAAATCTGTAGTTTGTGGTTGCTCAATTGTTTGGCGAAATTTAACATCCAGGGGTTAATTGAGCGTTGTTTTGCAGTTGTAATCAGTAAAAAGAAACTTTGTTTTTACGCCCAGAAGAATTCTGTAGCATAATTCTATCGAAGGTTAATTAAGCCTGTTTGTGCTTTTCATAGTCGTAAATACACGAGTTTTTAAACGGCTACATACAAGTACATTTTTTCCTGGCCATTTGTGGAGCGCAATTTATATCCCAAGGGTTACCCTTGCTTCTTAGGGGGTTCATTTGGAGTCAAATACAGGGTGTGTATTTACATATACAAATCTTCATCAAACAGTGTCTGACATTTTAGAAACAAAACAGTATGTCAGACAGAGAGGTGGCAGGCTCTTCACCTGCGAGTGGCAGAGGCACAAACTTTCCCATGCCAGGCCAGCACAGCACAGCAAGGGGACATCGCAGCAGGGGTCACCGGTAGGGCCACAACTGCCGATGTCATCTAGCTGCCGTTGCTTGTTCAGCAACCCAATGGTTCTTGATTGGTTGACTAGGTCATCCACTTCCTCCCAGATGACATCTGACAACCCCAGCCAAGAGTCGGTGGGAACGTCAGCACAACCCTTAGTTGGCATGGCCCGGGAGCGGGTTCAGCGGCCCTCACCTGTCCTCAACCCGCCTCTGTCCCATCCGGTTCCCTCAGCCAGAGATCTACTATGTGGTCTGGGCTCAGCGCCACTATATAGCGGGGATGAACAGTTTGGGGAGGGCAGTAAACAGCTACTTGGCAGCGAAGAAATGGGGCCAATATCCCCTGCTTTTGCAGTAGGCGGCAAAGTATAGATTTTTAGAGTGGCATGGGAGGTCATGTTGTGAGGGGGTCACCCTCTGCATACCAAGACCGGTGATGAGGACAGCAGTGACGATGAAACACAAATAGATGAGGGATGTAGCCGACCGCACTTGGGAGCCGGGTGAGGCAAGGGTTTATCACGTCAGAGAAGGGCGTCAGCTTGCGCGTCAGGGGCGGCGCAGCCGGGCAATGGTTGTGGGGGGCCGTTGATCAGCAGGATAGCAGCAGTGTAGGCCCCGGGGCCAACGGGGCCCCGGGGTTTAAAAACCCTCTTCGCAGGTCCAAGAAAGTAGCGGCACAGGGGCTCAGCGAGGCAGCGGCAGTAGTCACTCAGTGCGGAGGCGTTGGCGTTTAAAATCCATACTCGGGTTGGTTTTGGGGAGTTCTTTTCTAAGACACCGGAGGAGCCGAATATGGGTATATGTAAATCTGTGGGCAGAAGTGAAGCGTGCCAGGGAGCTAACGTTGGCACCACGGCCTGGGGTCAACACATGCAGCGTCACCATCCGGTGGCCGGGGGGAAACGTGGCTCAGATGTGGTGGTCCATCCTTTCCGCCGCAGCAAAGCAGCAGCGGCCAGTGGCACGCATGCCATTGCAGCCAGTCAAGGCTCCACCACCTCTGCAGAAGGGGGCTGTTTCTCTTTGACATCATCTCCCGGTCCAGATCTCCTGCTCCTCACTACTCATGGGCCAGCAGTGTTCAGCGAGCGATTGCAAAAAGACAACAGTATGCGTCCAACCATCCTAAGGTGCAGAAGCGGACCATACTCCTGTCCAAGAGCTGCAGTCCCTCCCTTTCCAAATGCAGGATTCTGCACCATTCAGAGAACTAATGGCTTGTGCCGATCCGAGATGGAGAAATTCCAAGTAATTTCTTTTCCAAAAAGGCAGTACCAGCACTTCATAAATAAAGTAGAACAGAAGGTGGGCCAGTCCTTGACTTATCGGTTTGTTCCAAGGTTGAAAGGCAGCGGGACGTTTTGGGGCTGTAACTACGGTCAGGGCCAGTACATGTCCCTTACGCCCACTGGTTGAATGTGCTTCCGGCCCAGGCACACCAACAACTTGGACAGGAGACGCCGCTTTCTCCTCCATGTTGTCAAACTGCGGCTCCTGGCCAATGTCCGCCCCTCCCCCCTCCACCACCACCACCATCTCAGCCTCCACAAGTACTGCTCCATCATACCACATGTGTAGGGCCCCAAACGTTGGGCACGCAGTTCTACACCTGGCTTGCCTCGCGAACGA